>PVJC01007871.1:0-50116 GCA_004026665.1 Murina feae
AGCACCACAAGCCTCCAGTGGCGGGGCCGAGGGCCTGGTCGCTTCGGGCCTGGGCCCCTCAGCATATGTGGCTGGCATGGCCTTCATCCCGGGCTGCAGTGGCGCTAGCAAGGCTGACGTGGTGGAGGTGGAGGGCCTGCAGCAGAACATCCCTCGTTCTCTTCTACTCCCAGAGGCAAACCTACTCTTCCCGCAGCTCCTCACAGAGGGGAAGGGATGGGCGTGGTCTAGGTCCTGCTACTGCAGAGCTTGAAGCAAAATTAAACACACATGAATTGAACGTGATCCCCAGAGGAGTTCTGAAAGAAGGGTCTCAGCTGCAACCCACTCTTGTGACTGACGTCCCCCGGCGGATTCCACAAAGGATGGCAGGTCCTCTCTCCCCACGGTGGCAGGACAGTGAGTTTTTTCCAGTCGCGCCAAAGGAAGGGCGCCGATGAGAGCCTTCTAGATAGAGCCTCCCCAATCTGCAACAGTTCAGGTTGGGGCCAGGGCAGTCGGGTGGCCCCTCTCAGCTTCCTGTCTGGCCCAGACTCTGGCCACACAGAGCACATGGCCTCTATTTTTTCAGAAATCTGAGGTCAGCTGGCTCTGCAGGACGACGGTGGAGCCAAGTGAAGTAATCTGGTCTCACTGAGGCCCCTTGTGGTCATTTTTTGCAGAGTCTAAACAAACAAAAATTTTGAGGACTTAAAGATGAGGTGGTACAGTAGGTTTCAAAGTCCTGTGGAAACCAATACAGTAACAGTGACAGTAACAGCTCAAGTTAGTAAGTATCAGCGAACACCAGGCCCTGGGCGAAGTACCGTAGGTACATTCATCATTCAGTACATTCAGTTCAGCCCTATGAAGCAGGCAGATGACTATCCCTTTATGGAGGAGGAAGCTGGGGCCCACAGAAGTTTTAAAAAGCTGCTCAAAGTCCCAGTTCTAGGAAGTGTTGGAGCCGAGTCAGGCTTGCTCGGTGCCTGAAGTGGGGCAGTTCTGGAAGAAGGGACAGTCCTGCCAATGTGGCTGCCTCTGATGAACATGAGAAAATGAGCAGCCAATCCCTCCTCCTCCTGCCTCACTCTCTCCAAGCTGCCTACAGCCTCAGCTCGCACACCTCTGTGAAGGGACCCATGACCTCCCGGCAGAGAGCCCCCCCCCCCCCGTTTCTGCACAGCTGAGATCTTTCCCAAACCCCTCGGAGCGAGGGGATCATGCTTACCTGGTTCTGCAGGCCTAGCTGCAGGCGAGTCCATCACTTGGGAGGTCTGATTGCGCATCCCTCCATAGGGTGGCCGCCAGGTGTATTCTGGCTGCAACAAAACTTGTGCTTAGTAATCAACAACCACACTTGAAAATTACAATAGCAGCACTAAACAGTACTAAACACATTGTAATCAAGCATACAGTTATCCCTCAGCATCCTCAGGAGACTGGTTCCAGGATGGCCCCCTACTCCAAGGATACCAACATCCAAGGATACTCAATCTCTTGTATGAAATGTAGTATTTGTATATAACCTACACAGATCCTCCCATATACTTTAATCATCTCTGGATTACTTACAGTACATAATATAACATAAATGTTAAGTAGTTGTTATACTATATTGTTTAGGAAATAAGGATTTTTAAAAAGGTCTTGTTCAGTACAATCAATCATTGTAGACCTAACTACATGTACATGTCAGCAACAACGTAACATTTTCCCCCGATATTTTCAAGCCATGACTGATTAAATCCATGGATGTGGAACCGGTGGATATGGAGGGATATGGAGGAACTCTTACAACAATCCAGCTGCCATCCCTATTTTACAGATAAGGAAACTGAGGCTCAGAGGGGCTAAGTAACTTTTCAAAATTCATCCATCTAGAAAAGTGGCCAAACGCTTATTAGAACCCAGACCTCTATAACCCCAGAGCCAACCTCTTAAGCCCCACGTTATACTCTAGTAAAGGATGGTCATAGGGAGAGGATGGTCACAGGGAGAGGATGGTCACAGGGAGAGGATGCTCATAGGGAGAGAAGCTGAAAGAGAGGCCGAGAGGAGGCTGCTGTTCCTATCTAGGTGAGAGCTGCCTAAGGGGGCTGTGGTAGAGGAACTGGAGAGGATGGGACAAGGGACAGCAGCTCTTTGAAGAAACAATGATCAGCAAGGAAAAGAGAAGAAAGCGGGGGAGAGGGGGAGGGAGAGAGAGAGAGAGAAGGAAACTGAAAAAGAGAAGGAGGAGAAAAACGGGAGGGAGAGAATGCATGTGCGGATCTGTGGTGCCTGACCACATGGGAAGTTAGGAGACAAGGTAAACCCACACTCTGACACCCTGGCCTGGCTGGTTGGGGGGAGTCCTCCTTGCTACCCAGCCCTCTTTCTCAGACTTTTCTGTCCTTCATCAGTGGCTCTGGGCTGGAGAGTCCTGCCCCTGGGATAGCAGGCCAGAGCCGGGCCCTGGACATCCACCCGCGCAGCACAATGCCGTTAGGAAGGGGCCCAGAGTGGAGTCTCTGACACCCCCGCTTGACTCTGCCCTCTGGGAAGTGGCCCTGTGTGGGTCCCGGGGTGAGGGAGGGACAGAGACTCACCATATGGTAGAGGTGGGAGTTGGGAAGTGGGGGCGGGTGCTCCATAGCCATGGGAGGTGGGGGGTAGCGGATCTGGGACCAATCCTCGTAGCCGTGATGTGGCATGGGCGGACCATAGTAGCCGAAGTATGGGTGGGGCTCCACGTGGTAGCGCTCTGCCGAGGCCTGCAAGAAAAGCCAATGTCTGGCTCTGGCCGGTGACAGGCTGCAGGGCCATCCCCAGTGACACCATCTCATCTCTCATCCTCTAGAAGGTTAGTTCTCTGAAGGCTAGGACATGGGCACAGAAGGCTGGCACATGGCATGGAAGAGCAACAATGATGACGGCTAATGTGACCTGAGTACTTACTCCGTCCCAGGTCCTGTTCTAAGTGCTCTACTGCATTACTCGTTAGTTAACTGGGCACCTGAGCAAACACTGACTCTCCCATCAGACTGTAGCTCTGAGGAAGGTCAGTGAAGTGAAGGCTGCTTCCTCCCTGAGCCCCCTCACCTTTGCTTTCCTCTTCTGCTGTTTGAGGGCTTCTTTTGCCTTCTCTTCATCTTTGAATGCTTTTAGCTGAGAGAAGGAAGAAGGAGAGAAGACTGTTGGCCCAGCTGCTTCTGGCCAAGCCTGGACCCGGGCTGTAGCAGCCCCAGGGTTGATGGGCTGATGCCCCAGCATGGGCTGTCCTGCCTGGCCCAGCCCTAGGGAAGGGCCCTGTGGGGCAGAGCACAGTCCAGGCCGGGGCTACAGGTAAGTCCTGCTCGCTGGGGGAGGTCTGAACTGGTCAGGAGGCGTCCGGGGCGCTCAATGCTTCTGCACTTCCATATTAACATTTTCCGGGTACATTCTGAGAGACAACGGGGGCTCTGGGCCAATCCCCGAATTTGCTCTTGAAAGGCACCAAAACTGACTGTGAGAAGTCAGAGCTAGAGGTTAGGGGCGGCGTGGGCATGTCTCCCTGAAATCCACAGAAACTTATAGCAGAGCTGGAAGGAGAAGCAGTGAATGTCCTGACATCCAGGCCCACAGGGACCCTGTAATCCATGCCCTTGACACCACGAGGACAGGCCAACGGCCCCTTCCTCAGGCAGCTCTTCTCACCTGGGCGTTTGACAGGGTGACCTGGGCCTGCAGTTTCTCTACCTGCTTCTTCAGCTCTTCCTTCTCCTCATTCATGCGCTCTCGATCACTGCGCTCTCTCTGGAAGTCCTCCTCAAAGATCTTCACCTGCAGGGGGGAGGAGGGGAGGAGGGACAGCTCTGGGTGGAGGCTCAGACCTGCCGAGGCCCAGAATCCTGAGCTGGCTGCTGAGAGTCACAGACACCAGAGCTGGTGTCATCCCGTCTCGACAGCCCCCTGGAGTGAGGAATGGGTACACCTCCAGCCTCAGCCCCATCTTCAAACAAAGTAGCTCTGGACCCCCCTAATTTACTTTATTTATTTATTTACTTATTTACTTTGTCTTAGATACGTTATTTTTTAAAAATATATTTTTATTGATTTTTAGAGAGAGGAAGGAAGAAGGCTAGAGAACTAGAAACACCAATGAATGAGAAGCATCATCTACCGGCTGCCTCTTGCATGCCCTACTGGAGACAGGGCTCTCGCAACCTGAGCATATGCCAGAAACTGAACCGGTGACCTCTCGCTTCATGGGTCGACGCTCAACCACTGAGCCAGGTGCGGATCCCCCTATTTTATATTCTGGGGTTCAACACAGGGTTTCATTTAAACAAGAGATGTATGACTTTTTCAAAAAGGTTGACAGCAATCGGCTAGTGCAATCCTATCATTCTGCTTTGGCCCCAGAGTGTGGATGGAAGACCTTCCAAGAATAGGAGGCGTACGTTACAAAGCTCTCCCACAGCTTCCAGGAGCCTGGCAGGGAAGAGGCTGGGACCTGCATGGCATCACATGGAAACACATGGGACAGCGTGACCTTTTCAACCTCCTTTTGAACCTCCTGTGTCCCTTGAGGAGAAAGTCTCTGTTTTACGCTAGTGTGTCTTTAAGGCCTTTCTGGTATGTGTTAGTTTCCCTTAAGTGAAGGGAATGAGGACTCAAGTTCAGAGTCTTCATCAGACAAGAATCCAACTCAAGTTTAATAATACTGTTTTGCTTGCTTACGGTTAGTTTTTTTATTTATGGAAAATAACATACAGGTTTTTCTATTTATAGTAGTGATACAAAGCTCCCTTTTAATTACATTTATTGAAACTAATTTATTTAAAATTTATTCTTAAAATACTAGATAGATAATGGCATAGTTGGGGTAAGGATGGCTAAATCATAGAGCAATGACTAGTTAGGGACACAATGCTGGAAAGGATAAACCTATAACCAGGCCGTGGTCCTGGCCAAAGGCAGAAAGTGGACTACCAATTACTGCTTCCATGTGATGCCAAGCCCATCCTGGGTGCTCAGGATGCTCCAGCTCCCACTACCATCTCCTACCTGGCCTGCCCCTAAGGCTCACCTGCTGTTTCAGCAATTCGTTCTGCGTGACCAGCTCCTGTTTTCTGAGGAGGCCCCCAGCTCCTTCTGGGTTCCCAAAGGTTGCTGGTGGAGATGATGGTGAGGCCTGGATGCTCAGTGCTTCCTCTAGGGCCTGAGACCAGGAAGAGAAAAGATGGGTCCATCAGCTGAAGCCCTGAAAGTCAAGTTCCACTGACAGGGTCATCCTTAGGGACCCCCTTCCTGACAATGATAACAATAACCACCATCACCAGTGCTACCCTATTCATTAATACTATGCACACATCATTTCACTGAATCCTCTCCACAGTCCCAGGAAGAAAAGGCTATCATCCCCATTTTACAGATGTGAAAACTGAGGTTCCAAGACCTGAAGTGGCAAAATGGGGATTCAAATCCCGTGTGTGCTATTAACCAGCAGCCTAAACTTCATGAAAGGAGAATTTCCCTTTCCCTGAGCAGGGGTGGCTCAAACAGCACCCAGACCTAGAAGGAATATTAAGTCCCTCAGGAGAATCTTCAGTCTGGCCTGGCCTGAGATCTGTAAGCTTTTACAACCCATTCTCACTAAACCCTTCCATCCTCAACTCTCCTGACGTTAGATGAGACTGGACTAATTTCAACTTGCTCACCTCTTAAAAGGTTTCTATTAACTGGTTTTCTCCATCTAACCTGTTAATTTGTTAGGCGAGAACTCTGGAAGTCCTCATCCCCACCTCAACTTCAGCCCCTTGAACAGCAGGGCCTCTGCCTGCCACGTGGCAGCACTGCCCAAGATGCCTTCCTGGATGGCACGGAGATCAAGGAACCTCCCCCAACTTGGACTGGGTCTGCCACTTGGTGTGACTCCCCCAGAAACAAAGCTGCATCAAGAGTCGATTCAGGATGCTGCGAGGCAGGCTATGGCTCCCTTTCACCCTCCTACTTCCCCTGCCCCATTTTTAGGTGAGAATATGGAGGTCCAGGAGCAGGGAGGGCCTGGCATCAGTCATCCACACCTGTGTCTCTGTGCCCAGCTATGCCAAGGAAACCTGTGGGGCATGATCCTGCCTGGGCCATCCCTATGACCAGTACCATACACAGCCTTCTGCCTGGATTTTAACCCCAAGTTCCCCAGGTCGGGACACATCATTCTTTCCTCTGAGATCAGGTCCCAAGGATCCAGGCTCATCATAACCAATGCTTTTCAAATACCAAAACCAACAGAAGAGAAAAGCTGGCCCATAGACTCAGCAACTCCAGGCCTTCAGAGAGGTCTCCTCCCAATGCTCCTGCCGGAGTGCATTCCTCTAACCCTGCACTGGAAGGCGAGCAGGGCCAGAATGAGGCCAGTGAGGGTTCGGAGGGCAACAGGGAGGCCCAGAGAGGGTACAGACCTGGCCCGGCCACTGCCACTCGCCTGACTCAGAAAAGAGGGTTTCTGCTTTCCCCAGCCCACCCGGGTGCCCTGTCTCCCTGGGTCACTTCACAAGGGTGGCAATCCCCGGGGCCTGTGCTCATTCACTCCCACCAGCGAGTACTCCCTGAGCATGCGCTTTGTGCCGGGCACCGGGGGTACACGTCCCTGTGAAGATGCGCACCTCCCACCGCTGCATGAGAAGACAGAATGTTAAGTAATCCCAAGAAAATGCAAAAAGGGGTGGGGAAGAGTTGCTGGTACTCTAGGTGCGTAGAACACGGCGACCTGAAGGAGATTTGTGGGAGGCCTTGCTACACCTGAACAATGAGCAGGGAAGCACTGAGTGAGGAAACAGCACGCAAAGGGCACGAGGGGAGCAAGCACTGGCTCGTCCCAGGGCTGGCCACTCGGCATGCGGGGAGAAAAGGGCAGAGGCGGGGAACCCAGGCCCTCAGCACCAGTGCCTTGGCCCAGACCTGCCCCTCCTGAGCTGAGGGTTGGGCATGGGTCGGAGCTGGGCTTAGGGAAGCTCTGCCTGCCCCAAGGGCCAGGATCAGGGCACTCACCTTGTTGAGCCGCTGGATCTCCTTTTCCTGGTAATCCCGCTGCCGGGTCAGCGGGCTCAGCTGGTCCTGCAGATGCCTGACCTTCTGGCGCAGCTCCTTGGCCTCTGCCGACAGCTGCTCCTTGTCGGTCTGCAGGGAGCACAGGGTGGGTAAGCTGGAGCCTCTGCAGGAGGCTGGACTCCCTGCACTGCTGCCCCACCTCTCCGGCATGCCTCCTCTCTTGCTCTCACTCCGCTCACACAAGGCACCTGTGGTCAGAGCAGAAATGCCCAAAGGTCCTGACCTCAAAGAAGAGGCACTTTGGTTGAGTGAAAGGCGCTGGGTTGTGACACCAGCTCCTCCACCAGCTGAGACCTGGGCCACTGTCACAACCCACTCAGGTCTAAGCTTACCATCCGCCACAGGTAAGGAGTTTCTTTTGTTTTTGTTTTTCTGTTCATCTTCACCTGAGGATATTTTTTCCCCATTGATTTTTAGAGACAGTGGGAAGGGAGGGAGGGGGAGAGAGAGAGAAACATAGATGTGAGAGATTGGCTGCCTCCTGCATGTGCCCAGAAATGGGGCGAGGATCAAACCTGCAACCCAGATACTCACTCTTGACCAGAAATCAAATCCAAGACCCTACGGTGCACAGGTTGACGCTCTAACCACTTAGCACCACTGGCCAGGGCAAGGAGTTCTTAGCATGAGTCACACATGGACCTCAGGAGGTCTGTGAGCCCCAGCACAGTGTAAAATTTTGCCTGTGCAATTTTCTAGGGAGAAAAGCCATAGTTTCTGCCAGATTTGCACAGGGATCTTCTGTGACACATAAAGTGAGAAACCACTAAGAATCTCTGAAAGACCTTTCTGCTTTTTAGTCTCTGAACCTAGAGGAGAGAAAACACTCAAAGAAATGAAAGTAGCATAAGGCAGAAAGTGTTCCTACACAAACAGTCTGTACTGTAAGGTTAAAGAGAGAGCGCAACAGCTGAGAAGAAATCAGGGAAGGCTTCAAGGTGGAAGCACTGCTCCCACACCCACTAGGGAACAATCAGGGTCCCTTCACTACAGGGCCACAGCTGGACTGGCCCTTCGAGCGTATCAAGTCCTAGCCCCTTTACATGATGGGAAATGGCTGTGTAGAGAGGGGAGATGACTTCTCCCAGGCCACATAGTGAGCTGGGGTTAGAGGCCAGGAATCTGAATTCCAGTGCTCTCTCTCACCTTGCAAGTCACAGAAAGTGTTTAAAACAGGGACAGGCAGCCAGAGGTTGCCGAGGGAACTGGTGGGAGCTGGTCTGGAATCCTGTTGAAGAGGCTCCAGGATTAGCACGGCCTCTATCACCACGTGCCCTTATCTACAGGGCTGTGCTTTGTCTTGACACATCCCACCTCCCCCCAGCTGAGAGGGAGGTGCCATCAGATCCAGGGACATGTCCACCTACTGATGTGAGCCAGGGGAAGGGACCAAAGAGCTAGGATTCACAGGCTGACAGTCACAAGATGCGATTGCACGCAAGAGAATAGATAGGCAGTGTCCTCCCTAATACTCATCTTCAAGGGAGGGATGGTCACGGAGGCAGGTGACAGCTCAGATAAGGCCCCTGGGTGTCCTATGCTGATGAGAGGGACTCTGAAATGCAAACTGTGTTGAAAATATCCATTTTGAAGCAAAACAATAACAGCCTGGGTCGTTCCCATGAAAGGAAAGGCGTCACAATATAAATAAACTCTCAGACGGCCTTTCCTCTTCCAGCTGTAATAGTACCCGAGGGCCTTGGAGGACACATCAGATGCTGCTTCTTCAGGGGGCAGATTCCTGGTCCCTTGACTGAATCTGATTCCTCTTCCTGCCCCTCCCCGGTCCCTGTCACTTCTCTTGTGTAGTACTCAACACACTTGAGCTTATTTGCTTCTGTAATCAGCTGTTTAGCGTCCCTTCCCCCTCAGAGCGGGGACTGGACTGTTCAGTCTGAGTCTCTCTCCCAGCACAGTGCCAAGTGTATGATCTGTTGAATAATGACTAGATGAATGAATGGAGAAACTGTCCCCAACCAAAAGCCATCACAACTCAAACACTCAACAGCACCCACCCCATTAAGTGCCCCAGGGCCTGCTTGCTTCTCTCTCTTTTCTATTCTGTGCTTCCCTAGCCCATAGATTTTAATTGAATAAATGTTCTGTTAGAAAATAAGAAAATATGAAAAGCAATGGCTAATCCAATCTTCTCAATGTGTAGAAGGGTAACTGGGGCAAGGGCCACACAGCCCTCTGCACCAAGGCGGAGCTGGAATCCCCAGTCTCCTGACTCCTGCCCTGGCTTGTTTACTCCACTGGGGAGGAAGGAGCCGGCCTCCCAGAGCCAAACCCCCAGGCCCAGCACCACACTTGCCTCCTCCATTTCAATCTTGGACTTGGCCAGGAGAAGCTTGCGGTCAAAGTCACGCTGCTTCTGCTCCCGCTCAGCTTCCAGGTCAGTCACCTGCTTCTGCAGGTCCGCCAGCTTCTGGCGCAACTCAGTGATCTGGGTTCAGAGGCAGAGGGAGGGGGTGCGTGAACATGACTGTCCAAGGGACAAAACTACTGAGCAGGGTAGGCGGCGGGGGATGCGCTGACAACAGCTGAGACCCTGGGCTCAGCCTTGACTTCCCGTAACTCCCACACTACCTTCTGCTCGTACTGCTGCTTCATGGACCGGAAATGCTGGTCCCACTGTTTGTTCACTTCAAGCAGCTGTGGGGAGAGAGCGGGGTTAGCAGGGGGTAAGCAGAGGACCACAGACAGCCAACTCCACACACACCAGCTTCCCCAGCAGCGTGCAGTGCGTGCGAAACCTGGCTACAGACACTGTCTCAACCTCTTGCTTCTCAACAAAACTCAGTGCTCCTCAAAGAGAGTCCCTTTATCAACCGCCACAATTTACCCTTGCCACGCCAGTGAGACTAACACCAAGACACAAAAACAGTACATCAGTTCGGTGTAGAATTATGAAACATATACCCATTTAGAGGGCAGTTAGGGACTATGTATAAAACCTCTTAAGTTCTAGTTCTCTCTACTCTAAAAATAGTAACCACAAGAAGCATAAACATATATGCATATCGTGATCATTTCAACGTCTGTATTACAAAAAAATCTAGAGGTCAACCTAGGCATAGGAGATGGGTGACAGAAATTACAGGGCAATCAGAAGCGGAGCGCCATGCAGTTGTTCAGAAAACCTAATATGCTGCCTCAGTTCTAAGATGACACTACCTATCTGCCATACTCTCGGTATAACAATTCCCCCGGGACCGAAAACAATCCTACATCACAAATAAAATGATGGGAAAGGGTATCCCAATTTCATAAACATAAAATAAAAAGTATTCAGAATTAAAGAAATACATATATTAAATATATATATATACATTAAAGGAATATATATACATATGTACATATATATGTACATCCTTTAAGTTATAGTTAATTTTAAAGGAAAAAAGAAATTTGTAATGTAATATAATTTTTTTCTATTTTAAAAACCAGATTATACATTATTGAGTTCATAGACAAAAACAAGGAATATGTAATGAACTGTTACTGTTAATTGTTATTTTAGGAGGTGAGATTCTCAATCTTTTTATAATGAACACTAGAGGCCCAGTGTACAAAATTTGTGCACTTGGGGGGGGGGGAGGGGTCCCTCAGCCCAGCCTGCACCCTCTCACAGTCCGGGAGCCCTCTGGGGATGTCTGACTTGTCTGACAGCTTAGGCCCGCTCCTATGGGGAGCGGGCCTAAGCCGTCAGTTGGACATCCTTAGTGTTGCTGTGGAGGTGGGAGAGGCTCCTGCCACCAGCCACCACCGCTGTGCTCACCAGCTGAGAGCCTGTCTTCTGGCTGAGCAGTGCTCCCTCTGTGGGAGTGCACTGACCACCAAGGCGCACTCCTGCATTGAGTGTCTGCCCCTGATGGTCAGTATGCATCACAGCAACTGGTCATTCTGCCCTTCGGTTGATTTGCATATTAGCCTTTTATTATATAGGATTATATTATTTTGCTAATCAGAAAAAATACCTAGGGCAATACAAACAGAAAACTAAAGTTAATATGTACATAGGCAAAGGACTAATGGAGCCTGCCTTCCCAATGCGCTGGGGCCAGGGAGGCAGAAAGGTCCAGGACCAGGAAATGGACGGAGCTCCACAGAGAGGAGGGGCTCAGAGAACAAAGGGACTGGGTTCCACCTGGGGGTGGGAGGTAGCGGTGGAACAGGCATGAGACATGGAAATAGCCTCGACGTCTGGGGATTCTCAGCTGGTTAGAAGCAGTGCCACAAGGCATGGGATCTCCCTCTATGACAGTCTCTCCCTAAACCAGTTGCAAGGTGACTGATAAACTCCAGGCTCCCCATTCCTGAGGCTGAAACTCACCCACCTTATCATAACCTCTTTCCACCATTCAGGTTTAGTCTTCCTAAATTATCCCTCTCCTGCCAACAATTTTAGGATGTGCCCCAAATGCCGCCTCCCCAGAGTGAGCCTTGTGGGCAAGGGGACTGACCAAAAGACAAGATTTCAGGACAGCCCTGGCTGGGTGGCTCAGTTAGTTGGAGTGTCAACTCATACACCAAAAGGTTGCTGGTTCGATTCCTGGTCAGGGCACATGCTTCAGTTGCCTGTTTGATCCCCATTTGGGGCACGTACAGGAGGCAAACCATCTATGTTTCTCTCATATTGATGTTTCTCTCTCTCTCTCCCTTCTTCTCTCAAAATCAATGAAAACATATCCTCAGGTGAAGATTTTAAAAAGTCCAGCAAGTTATAGGCAGATGGTTCAGTGGTCACCATGGTAACTCACCACAGTGACCTAGGACTAGCCAGAGCCAGGGGACAAGTGAGGGCCTTTATCCTGTGGGTCCCAGGAGGCCACCTACTTCTGTGCGCTGTTGCTCCAGCATCTTCACCTTCTTCTCAGCTGCACCCAAGGCTCCCGCCTCTGGAATCTTACTTGCTGTTGCACTAGCCTGGGGAGAAACACAGAGGGCCTTTAGCAAAGCCTCAAATAACAATTCTCTCACCAACCTAAGGCTCCTCATCTAGCCATGTGTCCCTACCTCTCCACTCTCCCACCCAGCCATGACTAAACCCCCTCGGGAAGTCCAGGCCCTCCTCCCCTCTCCTCCTTCCACAGCTACTTCTTTCCCTGCTCAAGCTGTACCTCTAAGGCACTGCCAACTGCTCTCCCCTCTTCCAACCCCACGTCAACCACAAATCCTCTGGCTTGGAAATAAGAGTTATCTATTTTTAAATGTTTTATAAAATAATTATTTAAAAATGTTTTTTAGAAAGATACAAAAATAAAGATGCATATATCATTAGTACATGTACACATACTTCCTAGCTCTGTTCTCTGAGAGAGCCTAAAGCAGTGACACTCCAGTAGCAGTGAGCACACCTAAGGCCCAGATCTTGGTTCCTAAATACCATTTTCCAATAACAAGGAACAGGACTCCTTGGACAAGGGGTTAATTCTAGGGCTGGGGCAGGGAGTGGGTTTGGAGCATCTCATAGTGTCAGAAAGTAAAGAAGTGCCAAAAAATAATGATGATAATCTAATAAAACAGCAATATGCAAATTAACCATCACTCCAAGACACCTAAGCCACGCCTGCCTGCCAAGCCACGCCCCCGCCAGAGCGCTGTATGCAAATTAACCCAGCCAAGATGGAGGCCAGCAGCCATGGAGCTAGAGCAAATAGAAGGCTTCCGTTGCAACTGCCTGCCTAGGCTGGCTGGGCCTCTGCTGATGGTAACAATGTTTCAATTATAGAAGCCATGGAGCTGAAGCAAACAGGAGGCTTCATTACCTGCCTAGGCCTCCACTCAAGGTAACAAAGTTTCAATTATAGAAGA
The DNA here is from genome assembly GCA_004026665.1 of Murina feae. NCBI lineage: Eukaryota > Metazoa > Chordata > Mammalia > Chiroptera > Vespertilionidae > Murina > Murina feae. The sequence goes on from PVJC01007871.1 coordinate 12,874, forward strand.
TAAATAAACCTCAGAACCTGATTCCAGCCAGCCTCGCTGGGACCCTGGGTCAATTGGGAGCTATGGGCAGCCTGAAAATGGCCCCCAGGCCCTCACCCAGGCTGGCCAGGCACGCCAGCAGGTGGACATCCCCCAAGGGGTCCCAGACTACAAGAGGGCACAGGCTGGGCTGAGGGACCCCCCCCCCCTCGCGAGTGCACAAATTTTTGTGCACTGGGCCCCTAGTAATAATAATAATGGCCTATCAAATGGGCATAGGAGACAACTTGAAAGAGCTTCCCACAGCCAAGCTGGAACACTGTATACCAGAAAATAAATCGTGATAATATTGGATTATAATCCAAAGAATAAAATAAATATCCTTGAGTCCATAGTCGTAGGAAAATATAGCTGAATGATTAAATAAATGGGGAGAAGGAACACTCTTCCTTACAGAAGAATTCCAATTAGTGACTGTGGAAAGAATGAGGGAAATGCAAAATTGCCAATATAATACTACAGCTACCCTAATCACTGCAGTGAGAGTCACCAATGGATGCCAAAGTTAGTGAGCGAAAGCGTAAGGAGAAACAGGACACTTGCACAGCCTCCAAGTTTCTCCTAAAAATAAGTGTTTAATAATTACAGAGAGAAATTCGTCACTTTATGTAGAGAAAGCTGACAGGCACCCACTTAGCCACATGATTAAGGCTGATAGCAATAAGACACCTGACATGATCCAGTAAGGAGAATGTGACATCACTCCTGTGATGTTCTTGCCCAAATCCATAACCCCAATCCAAGCACGGGCAAACATCCCATAAACCCAAATTGAGGGAAATTCTACAAAATAAATGGCTAGTATAACCCCAAAGTGTCAAGCTTATGAAAGACAAGACAAGGAACCCTGGGACCTGTCACAGATTGGAGGAGACTAAAGAGTTGTGACAACTAACTACAATCTGGGATCTGGAATTGATCACGGTGCAGGAGAACATGAGTGAAAAACAGGTGAAATGCGAAGTCTGCAGTTTAGTTAACAGTACCATGCTCAAGTGTGTTTTCTAGTTTTGATCACTGAACCATGGTTTGTAGGACTTTAAGGCCTGGGTAAGCCCTGAGAGCAGAACTTGGGAGGCTCAAGTGCCCCCTGTAGGCTAAAGTCTGTAAGCACACCATAGATCTGGGAGTAAAGGGAGCAAGCTGGGAGAGCCCCCCAGGGACCACCACCTCCTCTGAGAAAGATGAGATGGGCCTGACCCTAGAAGCCTGCTGCTTCCTGGAAGGGAGCTGTACTTGGCATTACTGGGGAAAGAAGAAAAGGGGGTGCCAGGCTCCCAGAGGGTACACTCTTAACCTCCAAAAAGAAGAGAGGAGTCAGACTACCTGGCTGCTGGCACCCAAACTGCCATTAAAAGCAGCAGCTGATGTTCGCTGCTGACCACGTGCCAAGCATTGCACCTACTCTACAGATACATCACTGAACCCTCCAACTACCCTCCGAGAGAGGTGCTAGTATCTGCATTTCACAAGGAGGAAACTGAGACCAGAGAGTGTATGTATCTTGTCCAAGGTGGCAGCAGCATTCAACCCACATGGGACTCCAGGGCACTGGCTTCACTGATGCCCATAAGCCCACTGAGCCTTCCTCTGGGCAGGGTGGTAAGACCATCCAGCCTTCTGGGGAGTCAAGTGAGATGAGTTGATATTAAAGGGCTTAGAAAAGTGAAAAGGCCTGCCCACAGAATCCCAAGAACCCAGAGATCAGGAGAGTCCCCAAGTCACCTCCACCAGAGGACAAACAAGGCAAACTCCAACGGGAGGGGCAAATGGAAGCAGAGATGGCCACTTCCCAGGGTGGCTCCCGACCCGCCTCAGGTCTGCCCGACAGCGAGTGGCGCAGGAAGCTTGGAGAGTGATGCCACATGACTTCTGCAAGGTCATGCTTTCCAGCCTCCAGGCAAGGCTGGGTAATGGAGTAATAGTCCTGGCTCTGCCTACCTTACAGGGGAAAAGAGATCCAAACAGGACGATGAATTGGATTTTCGAGTCTTGGGTAAACTCAATAGTAAGAAGTAATTAAGTTTTACTAGGAAAATTACATAGGTGTGGGCTTATTAAAGACAATTGAGTCCTGCTGTGCAGCCATTAAACTCCATTAAAGGGGAAAATGTGTCAGTAAGAAATTGGGACTCAGCCCTGCAGCCAGGGGAAAGGCATGACAGGGCAAGGAGCCAGTTCTGCCTGGGGACTGGATGTGAGCCAGGGATACAGCAGCAGGGGTGGGAAGGGGGCAAGTGGGCTGGTCTGGTGGCATTACCAGGCCATGTCCCCCTCTCTCCATGTCAGAGGCTCCCAGGGGCAATCACAGGAGCTTAGCAGAATCCCCTGAGAAGCCTGCAGGAGGGTAACACCCTGATTCTGCCAGGAATGCCTGAGACGTCATGCTGACGTTCGGGAGCCACCCTGTAAAGAGGGGGATGTGTTCAAGGAATGTGCTCACACTGAGCCAAGGACTTGACCACCATCTTTGAGCAATGGAAATGGAGCTATTCAGCCTGGAGAAGAGAAGGCTGGTGAGGGCCACAGAGCCACGGTCCTGGCTGGCAGCCTGCGTGTGTGTTGCAAGGAATGGATGCTCCATGTGGCTGAAGGCAGAATACTAGTAAGCATGGAGTGGTGGAAGCTCCAGTGAGGTGGACTGTCAGGCCAAGCTAAGAGAAAGAACCAGAACAACCAGAACCTTTGAACAGCGGAACTGGCCGAGCAGGAGGCAGTGAGCTCACTGCCACTGGAGGTGGCAATGGAGGCTGGCACCAGCAGGTGGGGATGCTGTGGAAGGAGCTTCTGACCACATACCTGCAGCTGTCCAGCTACTACCTTCTTGCCTGCGCCTTCCATCTTGGGTGAGCCTGGCCGCCTGCAGACACCCTCTTTGCCGCTGGTCATCAACAACTTCTTGAGCTCCATGTTTTCCTCCCTGGGTCAGAGGCAAACAGAAGTCATGCTGCTGGCTCTGGGTTAAGGACCTACTATTCATCTGAGACCTGGGGTGTAAGGCAAGACCCTGAAACCTTTCCTCTGGTGCAACCAAAGGGCATCCTTAACCTCCTTGTGGCAAACTGTGGGCTTCCCTAGGAGTCGCCAATCATCACCGCAGGGTGTCCCCAACTGGGATGCCTGCAGTCATGGGATCGTCAGGACACAGCCAAACCTGCATTAAATAACCCTGGGTCACACTCTAGTGATCCTTCCCAATTATCTTCCAACTTCAGTGTGGAGCAGGGGAAAAGTCTCAGTGTGATATCTTGAGCACTTTTCCTGTACTCGCCAGTCCCCCTTGTTAAAAGGTAGATAGGTGCTACTCAGTGTGGCTCAGTGGTTGAGCCTCAACCTATGAACCAGGAGGTCACGGTTTGATTCCCTGTCAGGGCACATGCCTGAGTTGTGAGCTCAATCCCCAGTAGGGGGAGTGCAGGAGGCAGCCAATTGATGATTCTCTCTCATCACTGATGTTTTTTTTAATCTCTTTTCTCTCTCTGAAATCAATAAAAATGATTTAGAGAGAGAGAGAGAGAACGAGAACACGCGCGCGCAGGCTTCAGGCTCAAAGCCTTCAGTGGGAAATGGTACTTTGCCAGAATCAAGAACATCCTCCGACTTTCACTACATTTATCATTGGAATTACCTTTTACTTAGTAGAGGTAATGCTGTCTTCCATTTACTTTAGTGAAATCTTTCTTTATAATATTTTTTAAAGTCAAAACATGATTCAAATTAAAGTTCTTAAGTAAATAACAAGATAGGTGATACAGAACATAATACAAGTGTGACTGGAATATGGAAAATATTTATGTTCTGTTTGCCAGTTGGGTTTCCACGTAATAGAAAAACAGAGAAGTAAAATGGCTTTCCCGAGGTCACGTGGCTTTGTACACCTGCTCCCTAGTCAGGAGTCTTTCCTGCAGCCTGGGTTTTTGGATCCACGGATGGAGTCTTAGAGCTATAAAACTCCAACTGCTTGGAAGTAAATAAATATATGCAGATTCAAAGTGGCACGGTGGCTCAGTAGTTACTATTGCTCTATCTGGACCTCACATGCCTCTCTGGGCCTCAGTCTCCCTCTGCACAACGAGGTAAAGGTTTAGACTGAGATCTCACAGGCCCTTCGAGTTCTGACAGTCAAGATCGGTGTTTCTCAAGTGTGATCCTGGACCAGCCGACATCATAAACCCAGCGGCCCTTCGGAGCATGCAGATTGTCTAGGTCTTGCCTCAGACCCACGGTCTCAGAATCTTGGTAGAGGAGGGAGGTGTGGGAGTGTAAAATGGGGACCTTGCCTCATCCTCAGTAATCCTGGTGCATAATTAAGTCCACGATCCACTAGCCCCAATGAGGGAGCCTTGGCTATTCTCAGGAATACAGAGCAGAATAGAATGATGACCAGCAGGGGGCAGCACAGTCCTGAGCTCTCCTACAACCAGCCAGCAGCTGTTCACAGGCTAAGCTTAAGCGTAGGGTCCCAAGGAAGAAGTGCAATTTGTACAAACCTTCTTCTGAAGTTCTCAAGGCACTTTATAAATAGACACTCCCCAGGTACCCAAGAAGAGGAACTAAAGACATCCAAAGCAGGGCTCAGGGCACAGGCCTCAGAGCTCCATAGGCCTCTGAGCTCACAGCCCAGAAATCAGTGCCATGCACCTGCCTCCTCCTCCTGGCCATCCAACTCCTCATGCCCGCTCTGAGGAGCCTGGACTTACCGTAACCTCTCAGCAGCCTGATCCCGCTGTTCCAGGCCCTTGTCCAGCTTGGCCTTCAGGGTCTCATTCTCCTTCCGAAGCTGCTCACACAGGGTCTGAAGGGCAGAGGGGTAGATGAGGACAAGGAAAGGGGAGAGGTGCATCCCTAATCCACGCTGATGTTGGAGGACAGGACGGGGCTACCAGGTCCTACACATTAGTCCCTTGGCATGGCCTGACCCAACCACTCCCAGGACAGCCGAAAGCCAAGCCCCTGGGCCCATCCAAGCTCCTTTAAGCATCCTCATAAAGCCAGCCATGAGAATGCCCACACAAGCATCAGCCAAAGGGCCTTTTCCTTCTCCAAGGCAGAGAGCTCCATCTCCCCTCCTTCACTGCTGTTCCCTCATCCCAGAACACTCCTCCCCACAGGCCTTCCCGATTTCTACTCCTGCTTCAAGTTAGCCTAAACGTCACCTCCTCAGAGAAGTCCTCCCTGATTCCTACATCCCAGTGAGTTAGGTCACCTCCATTATCCTTGCTTACAGTCCCCTGTTCTCGGTACTTGTGACAATGAGAGCTGAAGAGCCACTTTTGTCCTCATTTTCTTAATATCCAACTCCAACCCATCCTCTCTAGTCTGTCAACAATCTGAGGCCTGGGCCCTCTCCCCATTCTCTTGTCCACGGACAGATCGTAGTCCAGTGCAGGGTCTAGCACAGGCTGACACATAACTCTGTCAAAGGAACACACGACTGAATGACTGAATGGCAAACGAATGAACGAGCGAGTGGAGATCTGAGATCTGGAGCCCTACACGCTTAGTCGATTTGGGAAGCGTCCGGCCAACTCCTCAGGTGTGGCTGAGGCTTCCTTCACCTCTGAGCCACAGTTCCCTCCCCTACAAAAGTGCCTTCTCTGCCTGCTTCGTAGGGTCCCTCAAAGGACAAACAAGACCGAGAGAGGGCAAGCACCTTTGAACTGTCAGTCACCCGGTAACACTTTACGACTTGTGTTCCAAGAGCTGCGAGGTGAGGGCATATAAGATGGATCAGCTAGACTCAGGGCATTACAGATGGGGAAGGGAGGGAGGTGCAGAATAGCAATGGTGTGTGCCGTGTCATACTAAGTACTCAATCTTTAACAAATACTGAGTGAGTACCTAACCACGCAGGTGTGTGGCTGGGTGCTCTTACACTCCCTGCATCATCGGAGCCTCACAGTGTCCTCAAAGCGATATAATTCATGTCTATTTTTAAAGTAAGCTAAGGCAGGTAGATTAATTTGCATGAGGTTGCACAGCTGTTAAGGGGGAATAAACTCCATCTGGCAGGCCCTAATCTGGTCTCTCCCCCAACTTCCCCCCTCCCCCCTTGCTGTGGTCATGTGACTATTTCTGGCCAAGGAAAGGTGAGTGGAAGTGATAAGGGTCCGTCCTGGGCTGGCCCATGCACATTCTCTGGTCTCTCTTCCTGTGGCTGTGGCTGTGGCTGTGGCTGCCGCATAATCCAAAGGGCGTAAGATGAAGGGGCTGCAAAGTAACTGTGGAGCAGAAACGAGGAGTCCCTGCCACAGGGATTGAGGGAAAACCTTGGTTATCCTGAGGGATTTCAGAGTTGTTTGTTCCCCAGGAGAGGATTGGGAAGGCATCAAAGCCTGAACTGGGGACGGTCAGACATGAGAGGTCCAAGGCAGAGAACAGAAAACTACTGTAATTAGTTCCAACGCCTAGCAGAAGCCTTGCGTCATAGCTGGCCTTGAAAATGTTGTCCAGTAAACCAAGAAACATCAACAAGTGAATGAAGAGGAACCGGATTAATTTGCCTCTACCCACAGCAGGCGGGGCAAATACCTAGGATGCCACAGCCCTGGGTGGGGCCTCCAGGGAACAGAACGTCCTGCTCCTGGACACTAAGGGAAGGCCAGGGTGTGCTATCCACCTTTCTAGGCTAGAGGGCTGTTCCCTCCAAGCTTCTGTGAAATGCCCTGCGCACAAAGCAGCTGACGGAGGTAAGTCGTCACAAAGGTCACAGTCCACTGAAGGGACTGACCGAGCGCACCTGAGAGCTCCTTAGCCCACTCACTCATTCACTCATTTGCTCACCAAATGTGCACTAAGCACCTAGTAAGTGCCAGGCACTGGGATACAGTGATGATATGACAGACACAGTCCCTGCCCCTCCTGTGAGGCTTATATTCCAGCAGGAAGTACAAGGAAAAAAGCCACAAAGCAAACAAACCACCTAATACAATAAAACTATTACAAACTATGTTAAGAGCTAAGAAGGAAATAAACAAGGGCCTGGTATAAAAAACAACAGAGGTTGACAGGACTCCCTTTGATGAGGCCCAGTATCGATCCCCATTGCAAAGCCAAAAAGCTGGCACTGAAAATCCTGTCACCGTGCAGTGCACCGGCCTCACCTCACCAGAGCTCAGCTTTGGCCCCTCGAAGCCTTGCTGACATGGAGAATCTCCATCAGCCTGGCTCTCGGGCTCCAATCACTCCTCCAGCCTTGCCTCCCTTGTGCCCTCACTTGAGGGGAGTTGGGGATCCTGCACTCTCCTTGGGGTTCTCTGCTCTCCACATCTCTCCTCACACCATCTCCAGCCTGGATGCCCTTCTGCTCTCGTCAACCTAGGCCCTTCTTGAGGTCACACCTGGTAGACCTCTCCCCTCATTAACTGGGCACGGGAGTGTTTGCTGCCATGAATGAGACCACTGACCAGTGACTGGAGTAGGAGGGCCCGGGAGGGAGGCAGGGGACTTAAAGTTATAGCCCTGTCATGGATGGGACAGGTGCTCTGGTTCTAAGCAGGTTCCCTAGGAGCCTCAGTTTTGCCATCTGTGAATCCTTCTGTAACCCCAAGCCCTCAAGGCTAAGATCCCCCGCCCAGGATGGCAGTCTGGTCATCATCAAATCCTAATAGTGACTACTTTTTGAGCCCTTAAATGTTCTAGACTGGACTTCATTTAATATTCACAAGCAATCCCATGAGGCAGGCACTCCCAGCACCATGCTACTGATAGGGACAGTGAGGGACAGAGAGGATAAGTGACTTGTCCAAGGTCATTCAGCAAGAGTCCCTACTGGAACCAAGGTCCATATGGCTTCGAGGCCTGGGCTCACCTAGGAAGTCAATCTGGCTCTGTTCCATGGCATGGGGAGGGTCAGGAAAGGAAGCCTCCTCTACTGAGAGATAAGCTGGGATGGTGGTGGACAGCATGGGCTTTGGAATATGATAGGTTGAGGTTCAAATCCCAAGTGCACCCATCTACCTTAGGCAAAAATAAATAAATAACCTCTCCAGGGCTGTGTCCCCACCTGTGAAGTGGGGATAGTGATGGTCCTCTTGTTCCCCTCCCTTTCCCCACCTGTCTGTTCGTCCTCACCTGGTGAAGAACAGGGCAAGGCTGTGCTCAGCCTGCCCACATCACGGCCCTAACCATGAAATCTGCATGGCCCATCCCATATTTCCCAATTTCCTTCCTCTTCCTCAGCCCTTCCCACAACTTCCTTATCCTGCTCACCACCCCAAACAAGAAGCCCAAAGTCAGCCCCCAATGGCAAGGTCACTCTCAGAAGTCACCCGAACATCCTGGATTCCCAAGAAGAGCCAGAGGAGGAGGGAGTGGAAGCACACCTGCCCACCCCAGGTGACCCTCCCCTGGCCGGCCTCACCTGCAGGATGGAGGTGCGCTGCTCATTCTTGTGCACCTTGGAGGCCAGCCGGTTGAACTCGAGGGCCATGCGGCCCAGGTGGGTGAAGAGCTGGCTGTGGTCCGGCTCCTCGGCGCACACGCTCAGGGTGGTCTCTAGGCGCTGCAGGTGGAGCATCAGGTTGCTGTCCTCGTGGGGCAGGGGACCTAGCTCCTGGCGAGGAGGAGGAGACCAGGGCCATTCTTTACCAGGGTTTGAGTAGGCGCTGCCAGCCATTCTCCTTCTGCTTCCCCATTCCTCATGACTCAGTTTCCCCCTCTGATCCCAGCTCAGCCCAGGGAAATTCTCCAGTTACACAGGTTCCCTGTCTGGGGCTGACTCACAGGGCAGGACCAGGACTCCCAGGCCAGCGGCTGGCTTACCAGCAGTGGAGCCACTTTCCTCCCACACTCTGGGCCTCCCCGAGTGCCTGGGGGTGGATCGCTCATCTGCTGGCCTTCGGAATCCTCATCTACCAAATGTGCACACACCCGTTCCCTCCCTCTTAGCTCAGGGTGCTCAGGAGGGTGAACCCCAGGTGAAGGCAGCAAGCCCAGGAAAGGGGTCTCACTCCATGCTCAGTACTGCTCCTTTGGCTTAGGGAGTCTTGCTAAGGGAGCTATGCAGAGACCAGAGCTGCTGGACTTTCATGTCTATTGTGTGTCTTCTGGGGAATAGCTGCAGTTTTTGTCAGCTTCTCAGAGGACCCAAGACTCAAGACAGATTAAGAACCATAATCTAGATATTTCAAAGAATCCAATCCAGTAGCATACATAAGAAAGGAAGCATACTGTGGGCAAGAGAGTCCAATATCAATAATCAATCAATCTCTCTCTCCATCTCTCCTGTGTCTAGAACATTCCTTCCAAAGACAGTGCCTTGGTTATGCCAACACTGTGCCTGAGGATCCAGAGTGGCCCCTTACAGCTAACTGCTACCCTGCCAGGCACCTGAGACCCTACCTTCCCCTGGCTGAGCTCCCACACCTCCTATGGCTCCATTCCCAGTCCCCTCTGCTCATCCTCCCTGGCCTTGCCCATGTTTCCACTCTTCTAGCAGGCCTCCCCTAAACATGGATGTCGCAGGACAGTAGAGTTATGGGGAGCCTCTGGGTTCAGGCTGGGAAACTAAGCTACAGGGAACAGGGACTTGCCCAGAGCCGCCCAGTGGCTCAGTGGCAGCGCCAGGACTGGAACTGAGGCTTCCTGATGCTCAGTAAGTGGCTAAGCAATACTGTTATCACTTTACTCTAACAGGAGATAACACAGCTTCTTGGATTCTGCATTCATCCCCCACTGCCTCTCTTCACAAAGGATTTGAGGTGCAAAAGCTGCTCTACTTAAGGTCCATGAATTGTTTCATCCACTGACCTCCCCAACTAGCCTACAAGCTCCCAGAGGGCAGGGAGGCCATCTTGTCTTGACACAGACTAGGCACATGGTGGGGCTAAGGAGGAACTTATTAATGAGATAATGTTACTGGTCCAAGGTCATAGGCAAACACTTTCTGAGCAGGGGGTTCTTGCTGCCTCCACCAGTTTCTCAGAGCCCTCAGAGACAGAGCAGCATAAAGGCAGACAAGTTCCCAGGAGACAAAACTCAGAACCTTTCTAACACTCAGCCTGCACAAAAGGGTAAAGTGCTTGGCTAAGCTGCTCTGGGTCTCCTTGACCCTTTCGGTTCCACCCGGGTAGGAGCCCACTGGCTCAGAGGCTGAGTCATAGTGTGTGGAGGTGCCCGGCATTCATGGAGATCAGCAGGGCTGATGTGCCCAGGCTTTCACAATGATCGGGCGCCTGTGTGACCCAAGTAGGGGAAGTCACCAGGAAGGGATTTGCATGTTCGAGAAGCATCCCCTCCTCTGGCCCCCCATGGGTCCGCAATTGACTCCAGGGTGCCCAAGGGACCCTATGCCTCTGACCAGGGCCAGGTGACTGAAACAGAGAAGAGACATGGGATGTGCCCAGGGACCTGCCATCCACTCACCGTCATCTTTCTGGTTTGGCCGCCACTCTCGGGTGGAGAATTCTGCTCCTCGTTGGGAACCACTTCAAATTCAGAGGAAGTGCCCTGTGCAGAAAGGGAGTTCGTTACAGGCTGCTTGAGAGAAAAAAAACACTCAACCCACAGCGAACAGCAGTAAGGAGGGGCAGGGAATGGAAGGACAAAAATCTCTTCTCACATCCAGTCCATCCCGGCAGCCCCTCCGTGCAGAGCTGAGCTCCCGGGCGGTTACACATCAGTTCATGTGTGACCATGGAGCAGGATCCCAACAAGTCTGCCCACAACCCACTCACTGTGAGGTCTGAGCTCACAGGCCCTCTGTGGCCAGTTTCCTCGTCAGTAGAACAGGGACAGTGGACTAGCTGACCTTGAACCACCATAATTTCAGGGTCTTTTCTTTTTGAAACTTGTACTTTTAAAATCTCTCCCACCAGAGACTTAACATGTCTTCATGAACTCCATTATGGTGAGAGAGTTATGTTCCCTTTGGTCAGATGAGGAAACTGAAGGACTTTGTTAGCTAACACAAAAAGTAGGGGCTGAACCCAAGGCCCGTAAAACCAATGTTCCTACTACAGCCTTGGAGCTGTCTCCCAGAACCAGGTGTCCCCTGACTGTTTGGCTGGAGAACAGACAGCAGTCAAGTGTGGCCACACGAGGTGATCCTGTGCCAGCCTTAACAAACCAGGCCGGAAATCCCAATTCTCTCTCTCTCTCTTCCTCCCTCCCTTCCATTCACTCTAAAAAAAAAAAAAAAAAAAAAAAAATCAATGGGAAAAATATCCTCGGGTAAGGATTAACAATAAAAAAGACTCCCAGTTAAGAATAGTGAAATCTATGCCTGAACCTTGGTGCTTTATGAATGGGGTCAGGAATCTGTTACAGAACATGAAAATTAAAATTTGAAAGATACTTCTATTAAAAAAAATAAAGACTCCCAGCCTTTTTCTCATCTCTCAGCCACTCCAAGTGGAATGTACTGGTTGTGCAGCCAACAGATAGGCCAATGGTCCCTCTGAACTAGCAACTGGCACTGGGATTGCTATCAACCTGATTTATAAAGTCGACTGCAGCCCTCGCTCGGAAAGGGCAGATGGATAGGAATGGATGGGAGGATCTCCGCTCGCAGCTTCTGATCTCTGTTCTGAGCCTCACGGCCGCCAGGAAGCCAGCTCTAAATCTTGGCCCTGCCCTGGCCGGTTTGGCTCAGTGGATGGAGCGTTGGCCTGCAGACTCAAGGGTCCCAGGTTCGATTCCGGTCAAGGGCATGTACCTTGGTTGCCAGCACATCCCCAGTGGGGAGTGTGCAGGAGGCAGCTGATCGATGTTTCTCTCTCATCGATGTTTCTAACTCTCTATCCCTCTCTCTTCCTCTCTGTGAAAAATCAATAAAATATATTTAAAAAAAAATCTTGGCCCTGTCCTAAAAAACCTCACGTTCACCTCTACGTTTCCCCTGCTGTCTGCGTGACCTAGGAAAATGCTCTTCGCACTTTGGACCTGATCTGTGGGATAAAGATGCTACAGGATACGATCACTTTCGTCTCTTTCAGTCTTAGGACACCAAGCAAAATGTCTCAAGGTGACTCCTCAGCCCCTCTGAGAATGAGTTCTGTCACATCCACCCACTTTCCTAGCACCGTGCATTTGGTAGATACATGCTTCACATTATGCGACTTAGTATAAGGGAGGAACTCCTTGTGCAGCAGGGTCTTCCTGGCAAGTTTAAATTGTGACCTTCATTTAAAGATGGGGAAACTAAGACCCCAGAGAGATTGAGATCGGCCTGCCCAACATCACCCAACAAGTCTTCCAGACACCAACCCCCTCTCTTCATGTCCTTATATCTGCCAAAGGGACCTCGAAGTCCAGGTAGCTTTCAACCAGGACTCCAAATGCAACTTACACTGGATGGAGGTTTTGGGACTGGCTCTGGCTTGTCACTGGGGGGTGCAGGGTCAGAAGGTGGTGCTGGGACATTTGCATCCTTTCCTGGAGAATGGAGAAAACATAGATGAGCAGTAGGGAAAGGGGAAAGCCCAGACACCGCCCCCTCCTCCATGGATCTGGGAAAATGGGAGGTGGTCCCATCAGGCCCAGGGACCAGCCCTGGAATGGTGGGGACAGAACTTGGGCAGAGAGACCATCTTCCCCGGACTTGCTGGCCACTGTTTTTTGCTACCCTGGACCTGCCTCAGTAATGACAGGAAGATGATTAACAAGTAACAAAGCGTTTTTATGTTTATTATTTCAGCCATTTCATGGCGGCTCCAAATTCCCATTTTAAAGGTAAGGAAACAGAGGCATGGAAAAGTCACTGAGCCAGTGATTGAAAAACCAGAACTCATACTTGGCTCCCCACCCCCTAACCTTCTGGGGCTCCCGCCATAGGGAGTCCCTTGAAGGTAACTGCACATCTCACCCTGGGGATGGGCCTGGCACCAATCTGGGGCTCAGCAAACATTGCTGAAGAGACAAGTGGAGAATGGAAACACCCACTGATGGGCACAGTGGACTCTGAGGTCATCACTTTCCTCCAGGTGTCCATTCAGCCTATGTAACCTCCAGCCAAATGAAAGGCTGGCACACTGGCCTGGGCTAGCGCTATAGGTGGGCCTGCAGCAGGAGGCCTCTGAGCCCACAGGTGGAGACCTTTCCCCGCTGGCCCCAGACCTTGCCCTGGACCCAGACATGCCAAAAGAACGCTGGTGAGCACATGCAGGACTTTAACCTCTAGTCGCAGTCAGCACTTTCCAGCAACAGGTAACATAAGTAACCTTACATCTGAAATACACTGCAGCAGGCTAATAGGCAAGGCCAGGTTCTTCCATGGGCCCAGCTTCCCCAGCTTTAAAATGAAAGGAGAGGGGCCAGAACAGAGAGCTACTGACTCATGTGCCAACTCTGAGTTGACCTGAAGTTGATGCCTGGCGCGCTCGGCCTGGTACACAGTAGCTGCTCATTAAATATTTGCTGAGTAAATATGCTGATCTTTATCTGACGAAGATCTTGAGGCCATATCTCGGGTACAGTGGGTTGCTGTGATCCATAACTGATATCTGCGAGGGCCTCGGGAGTGCAAAACATGACCGGAAGGATGGCCTGTGGCCCAAGAGTAAGTGAAGGAGATGTGGACTTCTAAATAGGAAGGGATCCACTGTTGAGGGTTTTCGGAGCTGGGGGTACAAGGAAAGCCAGAGGACAAGCCAGTGCCCTTGGACCTGTGAGCTCAGGCAGGTGGTCGAAGGAAGTCAAAGTGGGAGACGGTGGTGGGAGCAGCTGCCTGTCCTTGCCCAGCTCACTGTCCTGGACCAGTGCTTCTGCCTTCTGCCGCAGCCTGGATGCTTCCATCTGGGACTCTTCCAAAAGCTCTCCTGGAAAGAACGGGGAAAGGAGGAGCAAAAGGAATTATTCAGCACTGTACGCGGGTTCTCCCCACCCTGTGCCCCTAAGCCTGCTTCGGCCTGGCTTTGGATGCTCCAGGCCCTGGATTTTACTGCCACCATTGCCTTATGGGTTGAGTGGGACGAACATCATTCCAGCCCACAACCAGAAACAGACCCTATGGAAGAGGGCCCTGCAATCGGGGAAGAAGGAGTGGAGGGGGATCTAGAACAAAGTCCTGACCCCTGGTTCCCTTTCCTGCCCCATCCCACCACAGCCGGCCGGGACTCCACAGAAAGCCAGGGCTCTCTTAAACCTACCATCATGGCACCGAGGGGCCACCCACAGCCTGCACCCACAGTCAGGGGCAGTCTTAAGGGACGAGCCCCTTGATAATGCCAACCACCCTCTGGGCCACAAGGGGAGAAGGGGCAATTCTACTCCTCGTTCCCCAATCTGCCATTCTGAGCAGCGGTCTGTGAAGCAAGGAGAAAGCATTTGGAAAATTGGGGAACTGGGCTCGCCCCCAAAGCCTAAGACCAGAGAAGGTGGCAGCAAGGCGAAGGAATAGTTGTAGGAGTATGGAGGACAGAGAGACCCCTCTGCAGGGAAATCACTGAATGTCGTGGAGGAGGAGGTGGCATCTGAGCTGGGTGCTGATGGATGGGGATGACAGTCATGCCAGGCGAGTGGAGCTCCTTGGCAGTGGGGACAGCTTGAGCAAAAGCCAGGAAAATCAAGGGACCTATTCCCATCTGCTTCAAGCCAAGCTTGGCTCCCTGCTCCAACACCTGGGGACCGAGCCCTGGTTGCCCAGATGATGCTAGCTCCCCCTTCGCTGGTGTTCTGGAAAATAAGGCCACTGTTTCCACATCCATAAAATGGGCCTTCTAGCTCCCTCTCCCTAACTCCCCCAGAGCTCTTTCTCAGCCCTTCAGGGTATTCTGAGTCCTGTCACCATGGTTCTTGGGTGCTGGGGACTCAGGGTTAGGGAAGTGCATGAAGACACAGCTGTGGGGCAGGAGCCAGCGCAGGGCCGGGAAGGGCAGAGGGATGACATGGGTGGAGGCATATGCTAGCTGGCACTGCAGGCTACAGGGAGACGGCGCACAGGGCGAGTGCAGCATCTGCTTTACCTAACATCTTTATCCCTTGCATTTTTTCCTTTAGTCGTGAATTCTCCTCCACTAGGCGCTCAAAAGCTGTGGACGCCTCTCCTGGAGGGATGCTGCCCCCAGGGTCGTAGATCCGGTACGGTCCTCTCCCTTCCATGAGGGTGGCTCAGCCCCTGCTGGGGTGCCCGCCTGGCTGTAAGGACAACAGCAGGAAATCAGGGGGCTGGCCAGGCCATTGAGGTGCCCCAGAAGGCAGTCCCCATAACCCAGAAGAGAACATAGCACTTCAGACTGGTCTGGCCACAGCATAACAGAGCAAGACAGTCACCTCCTTTGATCAGGATGCTCTGCCTCTATTAATGCAACCTAAGAATGGCATCAGTTTCTTTCAGCGGCCTCACTGCACTCACTGCTGGTTCATTTGCAACAGCAATCAACTATGAAGTACAATGTAGATGGAGTATAAGAAAGCACTAGGCTTGGCGTTAAAATACTTGAGTTCATGTCCTATTGGTGGGGTTCCAGAAGGCCTGGGTTCCTGCATCACAGCATCCCCAGAACCCTGAACAATATCCTATATAATAAAAAGCTAATATGCAAATAGACTGAACGGCGGAACAACTGAACAACCAAACAACTGGTCACTATGACATGTGCTGACCACCAGGGGGTGCGCACGCGCAACATGATAGGCGTAGGCAGCAGGGGCAGAGCACAGAACATGGCAGGTGTGGGCTGTGTGGATGGTGAAGTGGGACACCAGACCAAGGCGGGGCACAGGTCGCTGGCTGTCATTGGGGCAAGCCTCTGGTAGTTACTGTAAATTCTTTGCTCCCATGCGCCGCGGTCCCGCCCAGCACTCGCACCTGCTGCTGGTGCCTGGCACCAGCCCCTACTGCCCCTCAGGGCTTCTTCACCTCCCCCTGCTCCTAAGGGGCGATCAGTGCAGCAGCCACCCCTCACACCAGCTGCTGGCGCCAGCCCCAATCACTTAATGCTGTCAGCGGGTGCGAGTGGGGCCAGTGCTATCAGCCCATGGGAGCAGCGGCGGCAGGAGCAGCATGGCTGTTGGCAGACAGGGGACTGGGGTCCGCAGCGGGAGGGGACGGGCTAGGGCTCAGAGGATGGGCTGAGACTTGCCCCTGTGCCCAGGGCAGCCTCGCAGCCTATACAGTTCAAAGTGCACAAATTCATGCACTGGGCCCCCACTTAGCTATAAATGAGTGCCCAATAAACGCTAAGTAAATAAGTGGTCTAACCATTAACTCACTATGAAATCATGGGCAGTCCCTTCACCTCCCTGCAGAGGGGAAATGAAAGTTGTTCACTAAATTAGAACTTTATAGTGAAATGCTTATGCCCTAACGGATAAGCCAGTCAATCCAATCCCAAGTTCCATTTATATGTATGTCATCTTTTTTAAAAAGAAGAAAAAACCCTGACTAATATTTAATATACTAGTTGACACTGTCACTATCCTCCTTTAGTCTCATATCATGCATGGTCTGTCCCTTCAAGTTCTAATGAACAGATGAATTTTCTACCAAACTACTAACTACTTGCTCAAGTGTTTCACATTAATCTGTTCAATTTCATCTGCTTTCTTTCGTTTGAAACCTCTCTGTGAAGAGATTTTAGAATCATAGTTCTGTGACTTAGTAGAGAAACTCCGTTCTTGCATTTGTTCATTTATTCAGCAATTATTTATTGAGCATCTACTCCCTGCCAGGTACTAGATTGGGAAATTGTCAGCTAACAAAACAGACAAAAATCCCTTATGCAGCATATGTTCTAGTAGTGGATGTGATAAAGATAGATAAATAGATAGATGCTGGACAGATACACAGACAGACAGACACAGTATTGGGAGTGATGAAAATATCTATATACAAAATTTAAACAGGAAGCACGAGGCAGGGACTTTAATTGTACATGGAACTGTCGGGAAAAGCCTCACAGAGAAGGAGTTATTTTAGCAAACACCTGAAGGAGGAGAGGGAACTAGCTATGCAGTCAGATGTCTGGGGGAAGAATACTCCAGGCAGACAGAACAGTGAGTGCAAAGGCTCTGAGGCTAAAAAACTGATCCAGCCTCCAACCCTACAAAGAGCTTCCCAACACAAGAGTTCCAAAGGTCTCTACTGGGACCTCAGAAGGACTTGGGGCCCTGAAACCTTCTTCCCAAGATGACCATCCCTGCAGTGATTCCCCAAAAGAAGAGTGAAAAGGAACTAATGATAACCACCATCCATGAATCATCCAGATGCCAGGCATTAAACGCCTCGGGTGCACTATCTCAGGTAAGCTGCAAAGGACCCTGAAATACATACTAAATTGTCCTCAGGTTATAAGGGAGGTTAAGTGAGCCAGGATTACATGGCCAGCAGGTGACAGGGGAGATGAAAAGCCAGCTCTAAGAAAGCCTGGTTGCCCCCCGCTACACTTGAGCATCTCCCCGAAGGCTCTAGCCAGAGGAGTTCAAGCCAGACTGTAGGTAACATGGGGCTCTTAGGTACCCTCTGGGCAGTGTCCCCTGCCTTGAAGCATAAGAAATAACAAGAATTTTGGCCAGAGGGCCCACACTGCCATAGGTCAGAATGAAAAATAAAGTTCTGGTGAGTAGAACCCTCCCCCAAAGCCTGACAAACAGAGAAGATGAATACACGCACGCCCTTCTAGAGGCACCCACGCCCTGCTGGTGCTGGGCCCCACGGAGGCAAAGGACAGCAGCCTGCCCGCCCCACACAGAAGTCATCACTCAGCTCGGGGGTTGGAGGGGGCTTGTTTTCAAGCTGAAAGGTCAATGCTACATAGTAGAACAAGAAAGCCCTGAGATGTTCACTCAATTAAGAGACAGGGTGGGTGAAGCACTAACGCAATGACTGGCACAGAGCAAGGCACTCAGAAATGTTGGTAGGTGTGTGAGGGCGGGAGGGGGGACTTCCTTGATGCTCCCCTTTCTCTTCGTGTGCTGCTCCAGCAAAATGATGTATCCGAGTGCCATAAGCATTTGCGCACTTGATGTAGAACTTCCTGTTTTCACAGGTGTGGCACTTGGAAGGTGAGCCACGATTGACAGCTGAATGAAGTTCACCAAGGGGGAGGCTGAGAGCTGGAAGGGACTTGAAGCCACCTTTAGTGATAAGGGGCGGCAGGAGTCCTGGTTCCTGCTCACCACTCCGCACCCACCCAGAATGGGACTGACATGACATTCCGTGATAATTTGGGTATGCTTTTTGCTTCACATCTGGCTTGCCCAAAAGGTTAGAAGCACCAGGAGAGCCAGGGCCGAGTCCATCTTGTCCACCAGGGTATCTTCAGAGTGGTCCAGAAGAAAGCCTCAATAATCTCTAATTAGAGCAGAGAGGTAGGGTGGGAGGAGCCCTGCCCCTGCCTCCTGAGAGGCCATGTGGCACTCTGAGCAACCATACACTTAGAATCAGGGCAGGCACGGCCGTGCTCCGTCAGAGATGCCCAGATGTAAGGCCAGGTGGCACAGCAGGATGCAGGAGAGAGGAACTGAAAGGCCGTCTCCACATCCTGCAAACCACACAACGCTCAGGCTCTTCCTCAGCACTGGGGGTTGACAGGGAAGGAGGTTCAGGAGAAACCAAAGAGGGGGAAGGCAGCACCATTCTCCCCAACTCCAGCCTCAGCAGGGAGAAGAACAGGCAGAGGGTGGATGAAGAAAGACGAAAGATGCTACTGTGAGAAACCCTCTCTGGAGGTCAGAGGAGCCACCCAAGGGAGGGCCTGGACTTCTGGAGGAAAGACAAAGAGGAAAATGGGGAATTTCCACATCCTGCTGACCTCACGCCCAGATGGTCGTCAGCAGTTCCAGGATGCTGCTGGGCAGAAAGGAATCTCCTCCTGGCCAGGGTGGTTTTTTTACCCTTTCCTGGAGAGAGGATCATTCCCAGGATGACAAAGCTGCACAGGAATCTCCAAGGGCAACGAGGCTAGGCTGAGATCGAGACCATTCCCAGGCGTCCAGGGGCTCTCTGGATGAGGGGAGGCTTTACACTTTCCTGCCCTCGAGGCTGACAGTATGTGGGGTCATAGATCCCACCCCTCGCCTGAGGCAGTGCGGGAGCTCAGTGCCTAGTGTCCCAGGGCCCTCGGACCCTCCCTCGTGATATGAAGGCCATCAGGAAGGGCCGGAGCACAAAGACCAAAGTCACCAAAAGTCAGGACGGGGCTGGAACCAGAAGGTCCTCTCTCCAGCCTACCCACTGCCCCCTCCGCGCCCCCCTCCTCCATTACTGCTCCTGCACTGGGATCCCACTGCAAAGCAGAGGCCCCACTCTATGTTCTTGCGGGATCTGGCCCTGACCCCATATCCACCTGGGTCTTGTTCCGGCAGCTACAGATCAGCAGTGGGACACCAACCCGCCTTCCAAAAACAGAAACAGACAGTAGTGAAGAGGCAGCCAGCTCGGACCTTCTTCCAAAACAAAACCTCAGCTGGGGGTAAGGGGGTAGGGGGGGTGAGGGTGTTCCTACCCCCTGCCCTGAGGGGCCCAGGGGTGCCCACTGGAACCTGAGAGACCCAGTTTAGGGACAGAAAGGAGCCTAGACAGATAGGCCAGGCAGGGACCACAGAATGAAGATGTAAAGCGATGGTGTTGACACAGGAGGAGCCACCAGCCCAAAAAAGAGGAGGTGGCAGGGTGACAGGCAAGCAGCTAAGGAAGTGTGAGGGGTGGGAGCGCAGGTCCAAATCGCAGCCTCCACCCAAGAAGAGGGTTGAAAAAGGTGAGATTCGGATTTAAATTTACATCCCAGCTTCTGCCCTGAAGTGCTTCCGTCCAGCTGAGAATGCCATGTGCTGTCACCAGGAGGAGGGCTCTCAGGCCCCCAAACGATGGAAATTTGCATACCAGTAACATATGCAAAATACCTAGTAGTTTCCCAAGCACTGTTTTTCCATCTGATTGCCACACAGCCTTGGGAGGAAGGCGGGGCTGATGCTTGACAGATGAGAAACTGAGGCCCACTTGGGAATTTAATCAACCGATCTATTGCTGCTAGAGACTGGCTGCATCCTGGGGCCAGTCATACCCTACAGCTGGGGAGGGGAGGTGGGGAACTGGGACGGGGGAGGGAGGCCCTGAAGCTAAGCTCTCCCTGTCCCGGAGGGAAAAGTCCAGGCAGATCTCAGGTATTCTGAGGTGGAAGGTCACAGTGGCCAACGGTCAACTACCAGACAGCTTGACCAGGCAGCAGCAGGGGCTTCCAGGATGCTGGTGGGTGGAGGTGACAGAGATGTGAAGCAGAGGGGTCTCCAGGGAGGGAGGCACAGGACAGAAAGCCAGAGGGTCCTAGCGTCTACTCAGCTACTCCTGGCCATGGGCAAACCTGCCCACTGTTGGCACCTTAGTTTCCGGGTGTGCACAGGGAGGAGCCTGCACTAAAGAAAAGCTGGGGGATGGCTTAAAGCTGGCCTGAGGACTGCCTTGAGGCCCAGCAGCAAGTCATAGAAAGAGAGGGGGCCCAGCACACTGGAGGTAATAACAGCCTGGGAGTCAGGAAGAAAGGGTCCAAACAGGGTGGAGCAGGTGAAGCATGCAGGGTGCAGCACTGAAGGGGCACTCTAGTGCAAGCACGTGACCCTGAGTGCCTCAGGTGCTACACCTGGGGTCACACCTGCCCTTGCCTCACCCCAGTCCCAGCAGGCTAAGTGATAATGAGCCAGTCCCTCACCTCTTCTGAGCCTCAGCTGCCTCACCTGCAAAAATCCTATATAATAAAAGCATAGTATGCAAATTGTCCCTTCGACTGGGAGTTGTCCAGGAGTTGAACCAGAGGATGGGGCCGAACTGGCCGAGGATAGGGGGCCCTACCAGTGCACAGATTTTGTGCACTGGATCTCTAGTAAGAATAATAATAGAACTGGCCGGTATCAGATTAAAAACATAAAATGAAACAATATGTGTACAGTTGGGAGTTCTCCTTTCATACTTCCTCATTATTTGGTTAATGCAACAAGAAATGTATTCATTTTATAATAAAATTTCCAAAATAGTAATGTGTTTATAGCACTTAGCTAAGTACCTGGTACATAGTAGGTTCTTGGTACCCAAACTGTGCCCAGCTGATTTAAGGTCCAAGTCTCCCCCAACCCCATTTACTCCTTCTTTTACCAAGTTTTTAGGTTCCTCTGTAAGCTAGGTTGTGGCATCTACTCAATGTCTGGTGACTGCAAATAACCATTAAGCAGGGACACTGGCACAATCCCATAGCCAGTGAAGATGGAGATAGAAGCAGTCATGGAGCACAGTACCACACTCGTGCAAGACTGAGAATCATCTGAGCCTCATTCTCCTCAACTGTAAATGGAAATGCCCTTCAATTCCCCCCAGAGATGAGAGGAACTGAGGTGTCCTGAAAGCATCTTGTTAGTGACCATGTCATGGTCAGGGAAACTGTGGTCCCAGGCCCATTCATCAGAGAACTGGCTGTGGCCTCTTGATGACTGTGAGCAAAGACACAGCATCTACTTTAGATGGTGTGTACTCAGGGAGCCCACCCTGGCATCCTCGCTCGCGAGGAGCCAAGGACTTAATAAGTCTTTGTAGCCAATTCAGCAATCAAGAGGCTGCAGGCATTGGGTGCAATATGAGGAGCCAGGGCTCAGAAATCACGGGATGCAGTCAAGGGGCACCAGGGCAACCATATTCCCCTCACTGGGCCTCAGTTTGCAACAATAGCAATAACATCAGGGAAGGAGTAGACAATCTTTAAGGCCCCTTCTAATTCTAACAGTCCAGAACTTGCAATTTATTATCACCCCTTTCTATACCCTTATGACCTTGAGAAGGCTACTCTCTGCAGCCCCAATTCTTCCTAACACCCAAGTGGATTTCCCTGACCCATAAGCCCTCCCACAAGTGCTTTGGGGGTGGGGGTGGGGCTGCTGTCGCCTCCCCAAGAGCAGTCAGAAACTCCCAGATAATGTCTGCAGCCCTTCACAAGGTCCTACCCTCCTGCTGTGTCCTTCTTCCTTCCCTTCCCTCCTGTCCCTTCCTCTGACTCACCCACAGAGGGAACCTCCACTCAGCTGGAATCCCTGCAAAAGAAGACTAAGGAGCACCTACCTAAAGCAGGGAGAGGGCCAGACCATTGTGAAGTGCTCCGTATGTCAGGCCATGGGCTGTGCCATGATGCACACTGGCTCACTTTTCTCTCCCACACAGAGATAAAAATTGTTATCCCTGAGTTCCAGTAAGGAAACCAATCCTCTCGGCTAGATAGCATTATCCCTATTTTCAGATCAGAAAGCAGACTCAGATTGGTTAATTAACTTGCCTAAGGACACACAGCTGGTTAGTGGCAGAACAAAGAATTCAGTTTTTATCTGTCAGACTCCGATACCTGTGCCCTTCCCACTGGCCTGCACTGCCTGACAGGCATCCTGATTGAACCTGGGGGGAAGGAGGGGGGGAGAGGAAACCAGTCCTGCTGTTGACTATTTGGAACATGGCCCCAGGTTCCCAGCACTGCCTCTGTGTGGCTATAACGTTGTATGCAATCAGATTCCAGGCTGCCCGTGATCACCAGCAGTCACCAGGGCTTAGATCTCGGGCTGGAAGGAAGCTCAGGGGAAATTCTGCCCCGTGCTTGTCCAGTGCCTAGGGGAGGGGGCCGAGGGACTGCGGTTGTTCACCTTTAGTGACCCAGACTTCCTTCCCAAGGAGCCTCCCCTCAGCGGCCAGCGCTGGCCGCAGTCGGCTACTCCCAGTTCTGCTTCCACCAGCCCTTGCTCTGTCTCTGGGGTCCCTGGAATAAGGAAGAAGATGCCTGCCTCTCTTCTCCATTTCAGCCCTGAAGAGATCTGGACCCCGATGCTTTCTCTTGAAGCTGATCAGCCTCTATGCCCTCCACTGTTTCTCGGGGGACTGACTTCCAGACCTCACCCCGTTCACTCCCCTCAACCCTCCACCTCCTGTGCGCCACTTGTAGCTGGTCCTGAAATGGAACACAATGCTCCAGGTGTGGTTTGCCTGACAAACAGAAACTTTCACCTCCACGTTTTTATATATTATGTTTCTACTGATCTCACCTAATAAATATTTGTGTTGTTTTTTATAGCTGGGTCACCCACAGTAACTCATGCCCTTTCTCAATGATGTCAACATTGAGACAGCTGTCTGCTTGACTGCTGAGAACAAAGTTCTTTTGTAGAAGAGTACGCTAGAGGAGGTTCAATTATCTAAAGGCCCAGAGGTAACTGACTGAGTAATCCCTATCTAAGAATCTAGAAATCTTCGCATCACTAGTACACAGGGCGCTGGACAAAGACGTGCATTGTCATATGCTTTGCAATAGCAAAACTGTCCTGAATGTCCATCAAGAGAGGACTGGTTTAATTAACTACAGTGAACTTATTCAATGAAATACTATACAGCCATTAAAAAGAACGGGGCAGACTGCTTTGTAATGACACAGAAAGGAGCCTATAAGATACTGTTAAGGAAAAAAGCAAAGTACAGATTTATATGTAAACAGGATTTTAAAAAAATAAAACATATAACTATGTGTGTATGTGTATAAGATCTCCAATGTGTCTAGGAAAAGCTCTTGAAAGATACACACCAAACGGCTACTAGTAGACAGCGCTAGGGGAGAAACTGGGATAGAAGACTAGAGTCAAAAGAAGCTCTTATTTTTACCTACAGTTTGTTTTTTTGTTTGTTTGTGTTTTTTTTTAATATTTTATTGATTTCTTACAGAGAGGAAGGGAGAGGGATAGAGAGCTAGAAACATCGATGAGAGAGAGAAACATCGATCAGCTGCCTCCTGCACACCTCCTACTGGGGACATGCTCTTTTAAAGGGAAATCTAGTTCTATTTTTTAAAATTCATTTTAAAATACAACAGGGACTGGGCAGGGGAGAGGAAGAAGAGCGAAGACAACTTCACTCTTCACTTTATACCTTTGTATTGGTTGAGTTTGGGGGGTATTTTTTTCTCCAAGGAGCACATGCTATTTTGTAACTCCCCCCCCCCCCCATGATTTCTTAGAGAGAGTGGAGGGGAGGCGGTGAGAGAGGGAAGAGAAGGAAGGGAAGGAAGGGAAGGAAGGGAAGGAAGGGAAGGGAGGGAAGGGAAGGAAGGGAAGGAAGGGAAGGGAGGGAAGGGAAGGAAGGGAAGGGAGGGAAGGGAAGGAAGGGAAGGGAGGGAAGGAAGAAAGTAAGAGAGAGAACCATTGATGTGAGAACACATCAATTGGTTGCCTGCATGCACCCCAACCAATGCCGGGGGTGGAACCTGCAGCCCAGATAAGTGCCCTACCAGGGAAGACCCTTTGGTGTGCAGGCCGATGCTCTAACCATCGGGACCACCGACAAGGGCTAAAGGGAGATTTTAAAATAAATTTTTTTTAATTTAAGTAACTTGACAAGGTTGGGACAATAGGAGAAGCCTATTGTGCCGGCACCAAAGAAGGCTGGAGGGCTGTGGGAGGGCTGAGAGCCCCCGGCCATGCATTAGCTTCATGCAGACAGACAAGGCTATAGGAGGTTAAGTCCAGGAGCAAGGTTTCTAGTCAAGGAATTCGGTAGATGGAGAGTTGACAACTACAGAGGAGAGTTTCAGCCTGGAACCTGCCAGAAAGGATCTGGCTTCAGGAAGGTCAGGGTTGGCCTTGAGGTGGCAATGGTGGGAAGAGAAGCTCCAGGCTTTGAATACAATCCTCGGCTGGGTACAGGTGCCAAGCTCCCTGCCCACTGCCCGTGGGTCCTCACACGGAGCTTGACACCTGCTTTGCTGGAGAGGAAGCTGGGTTGAGGCAGGTGTAGAGCTTGGCTCAAGGCCACACAGTTCCCAAGGGACAAAACGGAACCATCACAGTCCTCACCCTGTGCTCCCCACGGCCAGCAGCGCCCTAAGGAGGGCTAAGAAGGCAGCACAAGCAACCCCGGCTCACTTTCCTTCTCCCCCAGGCACACCTCCCCTCGGCTTCCGGGGTCCACAGTGAGCTCATTCCATGACTAGAAGCCCACTTCCCTCCCAGCAGCTGGGAACTCACCCAACCCAGAAGGACCTCAACCATCAGCTACAGGGACAAAGGGCAACTAGGCCCAACTGTGGGACAAAAGGGATGGGGAACTCAACTGTCCTTCTGTCTCCTGGTCCCCAACATACGCAGAGGTGGCTTCTCCAACTCTGTAATTACCCTTTCTAAGAGGAAAGATGACAACTTTTGAGAACTCCTTTATAACAAATATGATGGGAGAGGGCTGAATGGGTTCAAATCCTGGCTCTGCTCCCTTACCAGGTGACAATGAGTGACCTCAGTTTCCTTGTTTCTCCCTCTGGAAATGCTGAGAGGACCAACCAACTAGAAACCTTATAGCTCTCTGTAGATTTTAAAGTGCTTGCCCAATGGGAGCCATAATGGCTAGGAAAGGGACAGCTGGATGGGGTAAGAACACTCAGATAAAAGCCAAATACATCTTGTTTTAATAGCAAAAGCTGGACCCTCCCTAATGAAAAAGAAAACGAGTAAATACAATGGGGCCATCTCATATTAGGGAAACTACAAAGCCATAAAAAGTGAATGAACTTTTAGTGGCCCAGACCCAGAGATACCATGGATGAATCTCATAGATATATTAAGCAAAACAAGCACGTTTCAGAATAATGCAGACAGTATGATAGCATTTAACATTTTAAAACATACAAATCAATACTATATATTGCTTAGGGAGACATACACTTATAATAAAACTATGGAGAAATGCAAGAGGATAAATTCTAAATTCAGGAGAAGGGAAGGGGATGATCAGGGAGAAATTTCAGGTGCACGGAACTGTGTCCTCGTGGGTGCCCAGGCATCTGCCTCTTACCCTCTATGTCTGAAAGATTCCTTCATATTTTCTAAAAGTCCATGTTGCTTTCCTCAGAACCTCTTCCCAGGTGACTTAACTTGTAAGGCACTTCGATCTCCAGCCTCCAGAATGGGAGGGGGTTGCACTTGCAGAGGCAGAAGTGGGGTGCAGAGGGACCAGGGTTCCTGAGCTCTCTGAGGAAGCTGGCCATGACAAAGGCAGAGGGCAATGACCAGCGCTGCCTGCACTCTCCAGTGTGGGTGGAGACCAAACCAAAGGCCCCTGACTCATGGGCCACCCCCCACGCCCGCCCTAAAAATACCAGCTCTGGCCTCTGAGTATGACTCCTCGGTGACAAGACTCCCACAGCACCTCTCCCCTTGTCCTCCCCCCACATACAGCCATCTGCTTGGGCCACCTACTTTGTCCACCCTGTAGGTGCTCAGGGACACAGGGACCAGCCTCGGGGTAAGGTCCTCGGGGAAGAGAAGAGTCCATAGGAAGGCAGCCCCCAGACAAAGAGCCAGCAGTTCCCCAGGCCAGTCATCCATTCCTCTAGGAAGAGTGACTGTCCTAGGCCAGTCACGGGGAAAAACAGGGAGCACTTCCTGCAACTGGCCGTGGAGGCTGCCAAGATCTATCTCTAGGGTTGGGGAGCTTCTCCCTGCTTCCCTGTGCCTTCTTTTGTGCAACCCTCCAGAGGACTCCAGACACCCTCCCTTCACAGAAGGATGGGAAAGGAGGGCAGTGGC
This sequence comes from Murina feae, assembly GCA_004026665.1. Classification (NCBI taxonomy): domain Eukaryota; kingdom Metazoa; phylum Chordata; class Mammalia; order Chiroptera; family Vespertilionidae; genus Murina; species Murina feae. The sequence continues at coordinate 39,379 of PVJC01007871.1, forward strand.
GCAGCTCTAGAAGCAGGGAGGGTGGGCACAGAAAGGCATGACCCACCAGGAAAAGCTCGGAAACTGCTGGAGGCCCAATTGCTGGGCTACGGAATTTTCAGAGCTGGCAGAGGACACCCTGAGGCAGCAGCCAGTGCAATCCCTTCATTTTGCAGCTGGGATGTCAAAGTCAGCAAAGCAAGAGACCTGCCCCAGGTTGCACAGGATGGCAGTGAGGCAGAGGGGAGGGGCGTGGGCCAGCTGTGCCTTCTCTGCCTCACCGCCCTACTGCCCTCTTTCCTTCCTTCTCTCCCCCAAAGTGGTCAGGTGAGCAAGGAGGGAACAAAGAGGAGGTAAGAAAGGAGGGACCTGCATGGAGCCCCCTCCCTGACGCTGTGAAAGCAAGTCATCCGTAAAACACTGGGAGGCCCAGTGCTCCCTGACCCTGAGGGTGGGGCTCAAGTGGAGGCTGGATGATCACTGCTGGGGTGCTGGGTGCTGTTGAGGGAACTCGGGCCAGCACACACAGGTAAGCTTCCACTATTCTAATCAGGGACGGAAAGAGGTCTGAGACAAAGCAAAGGATGACCCTGTCAGAGAGGACACAGCATGGTCCACAGGTGGCAGAGGGTCGATGGCAAGTTTTCCTGAAGCACAGACAACAGACCATCCTCATCTTCTCCTATTAAAATCCCTTCAATGCCCTTGTGATTATTATCACCATTAACAAGGTCAGCAGTGGGCATTTACTGATGGCTTACCCCGCACCGGCCCTGCGCTGAGTGCTGCACACACTATCTCATTCATTCACCCCACTCTAGAAAGTGGCACAGAACCTTACAGGTGAGGAAGCAGAGGCGGCACCCATCCAGGAGCACCGAACTCGAAAGGAGGGGCTCCACACCAGGGGTCCTCAAAGAGTAGCCAGGACCAGAAGCAGCATCTCCAACACTTATTGGATCAAAGACACCAGGGGCCACAGCCCAGCGAGCTAACAAGACACCCAGGTGGCGCTGATGCCTGCTTAAGTTTGCCAACCAAATGGTCTAATCACTTCCCAATGCTGCCCACAGGGAAAAACCAACACGTCTCTGCCTGGTAGTCAAGACCTTAGGGTTTTTCCTAGCCCAGCCGGTCAGTTTCCCCAGCCCAGCAGAACCTTACCCCAAATCTGCTGCTCAGCCTACCAAGTTCCAGAAGGGGCTCAGGCCCCGCTCTGCACCTCACCGTCAGGCCTGGCCTTGGATCACCTCTCTCCAGAAGCCCCCTGCCCACCTGGCACCTGCAAACTGCTCTGCGTAGTCAGACTTACTGCTGGGCACTTGCTGGCACACAAAGGCTTCCAGACAACACTCTGGGCACCTTCCTCCCCATTTACTACAAGTTCCTCAAGGGCAGGGCCAGTTCCTGTGCACGTGAGCACCGGGCCATATTCGCAGCACCAGGCACGGGGGCCGTCAGGAAATGTTTGCTGACTGTAGAGAGGGATAAAGAGTGATGGGAAAGATTAAATTAAATTTTTAAAAAATGAAAAAAAAAAAAAAAACCGCCTTGGGAAGCAAGTTCTGGTTCTCATTCCAACTCTGCCAAGTGCCTCCGGGACAAGTGCCTTCCCATCTCTAGGCCTCAGTTTGCTCACCTGGGAAATGCACCATTATCCTAGTTTCTTCTATTCTACTCCCCCATTGGACAAAGCCAGCAGAGCCTGACCCTAGACCCTCTTATCTGTTATCAGGGATGCACACATGAAACGAAAGAGGCCCTCTCTCACTCTCCTCTCTAGGAAAAAGAGAAAGACGACAAACAAGTAAACACTGAATTACTACACGCCAGACACTGAGTTCTATACATACACTCTCTCATTCACAAATAGATAAGGTTATTTCAGAGGATGACAACGGTATGAAAAAAAAAATACAATAGTTTTATGACAGAAAGTGAAAAAAGGGGCTACTTTGCATAGAAAGGTCAGGGAAGGCCCCTCTGAGGAGGTGACATTTGAGCTGAGACTTGACAAATACGGAAGAACCAGCCTTAGAAAGAGCCGGGAGAAAGATGTTCCAAGCAGAAGGAACAGCATATACTAAGGCCTCAAGGGAAGGTCAAGCTTGGCAGGGAAGAAACGCAGGGGCCATGGCTACACCGCAGTGAGAGCAGAAGTAAGGGAGTACCCGGGGGGACTCAGAGAGGGAGGCAGGCAAACAACCTCCTACAAGTCTAAGGTGCTCCAATCAGGTCCGCCCGACCCAACCTAGGACATCCGGGCCCGAGCACAAGCAGCACTGGGGGTAAGGGTATGAGTCAGACCCCACGGCTTCCTGGGGCCCCAAAGGACCTGGTATGGGCATAGAGGCAGGCACTAACCCTCAGCATGAGTGCCATACCATACCCACGGGACACCCACGGGTGGAGAGAAACAGGGTCACATAAGTATGTAGAACACAGGACTCCCATGGCTGCCGCTTTCGGAGCGACAGGATCAAGTGCTTCCATGGAGCGTCCCGATCACATTATTCTCCCAGGACACAGCAAGGACAAGAGCCTTGGTCAGTGGAAAAGGAACAGGATCCAGGGTTCAAAGCTTACTGGTTTGGGGCAAGTTTCAACCTTCTGGGCCTCAGTTTCCTCGCCTGAAAATTGAGGCTACCGACAGCAATGCTCTCCTAGGATTGTCGAAAAATTAAATGAGATACTGAACACGAAGCACCATGCCTGGCACACGGAAAGTGTTCATAAATGTAAGCTTTATTATTACCAGCACCGGCTGTTCACTGCCTCAGTTCCCTCTGCTGTAAAACAGGGCTCCTGATACCACATCATAGGACTGCCGTAAGTCTGTACTAATAAATATCCCAGCTTCCTAATGCAACATCCATTGTCGGGAATTTTAAAAAAAAAAAGGCTGACAGTCCCCTTTCCTGACCTCTCATGAGATGCTGAATTCCCCTCTACCATGCCCCAGTGTTTGGAAAGTGAGTAAGTGCCGCTTCAATCCCACTCTGACTAGACTGTGAAATAAAAGTGATGCATTTGGAATCCACAGCTTCCCCTGCGCTGTCATTCTGCAAGGGGGTTGGGAATGGACGCTGCAGATTCTTCTGCATCGTCCACAAAAAGTCCCGCCCTCCCAACCACAACACAATCTGTAGCCCAGTCACGGGAACGCTTCCATGCACACGATTAAGGAATGTATAATGCCATCGCTTCCATACACATCAACGGACGCACACAAAGGCCCCACAGTGGAAAAGTCACCCGTACGTAGAAACCCCACCCCCAAAATCATTCCCAGAAATTCACCTACAGACACCCCGCACAGGCACACACATGTAGCCTCCAACACTGTGCAACTATGGTCAACAGCGGAGCAGGGGACTCGGAGACAAGTGCCAGCTTTCAAAGCCTGTCACCCCCTAGCTGTGTGACCCCAGTCTCCAAGGGCCTCGCTAAGAAGCAACATGGGGATAATAATACCAATACTGATTTTGAAGAGCAATGTTATTTTCCTCTTCATTGCCCATGCACACTGCTTCCAAACCTGGTCTCCCACACTGTAAACGGACTCGAGCTCACGCGCTCTCTCCACCGTCTGGCGCACACCGCCTGCGAGCCCTGCACTGGCCGGCACCCCGCTTCTAGACACGCTCGCCGACGCAGTGCGCACGCGCACCCGCCACCCTCCGCGAGAGCAGGGATTCCCCCGCAGAGCCGGACCCCCCAGGAGGCGCCCCGCAGCCCCGGGCCTCAAGCGCCATTGCCCGGGAGCCGAGAATCTCAGGCCACCTGGCGGGGCCTGACCTCCCACTCCACGCCAGGCCGCCGCTGAGGCGCTGAACGGCCCGTCTCAGACTCCCCTCCTCCCCCTCCATCCTCGCTCGGGCCCGGCAGGCTTACCTGAGAGCGAGGGCCTTGAGGGACAGCGCCCTCTCTCCGCGTCCAGCACGGCCCCAGGGACGCGCCAGGGACGGGGTGGCGGGGTGGCGGCCGGGGCGGCACACCTCCGGCTCCCGGGAAGGGGCTGGGAAGAGGAAGTGCCAGGGGCCGGGATGCCCCACCCCTGGGAAAGTCCCCGGAGATTGACAGGCCTATCGTCCAATCGCGCCGTGCTCCAGAGCGGGCCCGCGGCTGCGGGGTGGGGCCCGGCGAGGTAAACAGCCCCAGCAGCGGCCGCGGGCTTCCGTCCCTCCGGCCGGCGGCTCCTCGGGTCTGGGCGGCTCGGGACGGCACTCCCGGTGCCGGAAGCCTCGGGCTCCGGAATGAGGCTGCGGCCACTCGAAAGCCCAAACTCCCAAGCGGAGACGAACCGCAGAGACCACCCCACAACTTCCTGGGGCCGAGGGGCACCGGGCCAGAGCGAGGAAGGAACTTGCCGAGAGGCACGTAGCGTTGGGCGCTCCGCCGGCGCGGCAGCTCGGGGCCCCGCGCGCGGTGCTGGGCGCTCCCGGACTGTGCGCAGAGCTCCTGGCCGTCCGAGCTGGGGGTCCTGCAGGACTCGCACTGTTGCTGCTGCCATGCGCTGCTCCAGGCACTGCAGGCACTTGGCACGCATTCCTTCAGCTCACTCGGCCGCCCTAAGACACGGGTTTTGTACACCAACCCGCCCTTTGTTTTTCTTTTTTTTACCATAAATATATGAAGCACAGAGACGTTAGATGGCTTCAGGAAGTGGCTGGACCAAGATTCAAATCCAGGTGGACAGATGCAGAGCCGGCCTCCTGCCCAGCCTACCCAGTATATCTTAGGTGGGCGAGGCTGTGGGATTTCCCAGATGCATGAGGAGCAGTCGTTCGGTTTAAGGTTGGGAGCACTGGTCTTTTTAAGGCCATAATTTTATCCTAAAGAGGGTAAGTTTGATTTCAGAAAGGATTTGAGGAGCTGTTTCACACAGGCCCTCTGTTTTTACAAATTGAGGGATCTGTCACTCGACTGTGATTCTGTGGGAGCGCGCGCGCGCGCGCGCGCGCGCGCACACACACACACACACACACGCATGCCTCATCCAAGCGTTCTCCTCTCAGGCTCTGTGACAACCTGGGATGCCTTCAGTTACTTCAAAGGTGTTATCAGATTCTCAAAAACAGCCCTGGCCGGTCGGGCTCAGGGTACGTGCCAGAGGCACCAGGGATACATTGATGTTTTTCTCAAGAAAAAAAAAAAAAAATCTATGAAAATATCCTCAGGTGAGGATTAAAAAAATAATTCTAGTTCATTTTAATTATGAAAATAAATACACATATACCAGATTTTGAAGAAAGGGAGGGAGCCAAGGAATGCAAACACCAAAGCACCATGAGTGTCACCAAGAGGGGGGTTACAGGGAGATTAGAATCTATAAGGCAGCCCTCCGGCATCACCTCTACCCATTGGGTCCCCAGACCAGTCTTCTTCCTGTTCTTTATCTCTACCCTCCAAATTGCCTCTTCCTAGAATGAACGCTCTCTTCTTAAGCCCAACTTCTATTTTCATGAACATTAACATTTACTTAAAAAAAAGGGGGGTCTTCAACTATTTGCATTTTGTTTCCAAACTATTTCAGCTGTTTTTATAAAACGTCCGACTGAACGTAGTTAGGAAAATAATTCCATTCCCCAAAATATCAGATGCGTACTAGGTGGGCTTTTTTTGGACATTGCTCTAGCATGACATAAAAAGGTTACACAGTCATCTTTTTGCCTGTATTCCTACTTTGGGATAATTTTTCTTAACAATTATCATGTGTGAGAAAACTCATCTCTTCAAAGTCATGACCCACCTACCCCTTCCATCCTTTTTTAAGTCTTTGTTGGACTTCAGGACATCCCACCATGTTAGAGGCCATGGGGACCACTGATCACAATCCTTATTTGACGGGTAGGAAAACGGAAGGTTCAATGTAGTGAGGGGCTTGGTAAAGGCGACACATGCTGAGTGATGTCACCAGTGTTGGCACTCAGGACTCGGGCTCCCCAGCATATGTGCACTTTCTACTGCACCACGTTGCCTTTACACTATCATGATTTTCCCTACTATCTTACGAAACTCGGAACTCATTATGAACATAGGCTATGGATTTAACTAATGGGGTTCTAACCTCTACTCAACCACTTACTAACTGGATGGCCTCTCTAAGCCTCAGTTCCTCTCTGAATGGAGAGAAGACCATTGTACCTACCCCTCCGATGATCCTGAGGATAAATGAGATAGTGCGCATAAAGCCCAAAGCTTGACACAAAGAAGGCATCTGAGAAATGATAATGGCCCGTAGACATGGGTTACATGCATTGGGTAGACTGTCACAGTTAAACCCAGGAATACAGTCTCCCCAGTTGCCATCCACCATTCACATCCACGATAGGGCTCTGGTGGGGGTCTGGCAGGGTGCGAAACAGGTTCCCTAGCCTGTCACTTCTGCACCTCCCAGATCTGGAAGATTTCCAAGCCAGGAAGTTTGGCCTGACACTGGAAGCTAAGCGACTCAGGCAGCTGGGAACCTCTTGCTCTTCCAGAGTGACAACAAGCACCTGTGCAAAGCCCCACCTGGGAGGACAATCAAAAGGCCTGTGTTTTGTTTTGTTTTGTTTTAAAGCACACAGATTCCTAATCTCCTTTCTGCCACTCCCTTCCCTCCTCCACCAAAGCTGTTCCAAAGTCAGACCTAAATCTACATTTGAGGAAAATAAAAAATATACCCCAAAGAAGAACAAAGTTGCAGGGTCACAATACTGGTATCAAACTATACTACAAAGCCATTGTAATCAAAACAGCCTGGTACTGGCATAAGGACAGTCATATACATCAGTGGAACAGAAAGGAGACCCCAGAAATCAACCCACGCCATTACGGTCAATTAATATTTGACAAAGGAGGCAAGAGCATACAATGGAGTAGAGACAGTCTCTTCAATAAATGATGTTGAGCCCGGCCGGTGTGGCTCAGTAGTTGAGCATCAATCTATAAACCAGGAGACCATGGTTTGATTCCTTGTCAGGGCACATGCCCGGGTTGCAGGCTCAATCCTCATTGTGGGGCATGCAGGAGACAGCCAATCAATGATTCTCTCATCATTGATGTTTCTCTCCCCCCTACCTCTCTGAAATCAATAAAAATATTTTAAGAAATAAATAAACAGCATTTGGAATAGCGCTGCTTTATACTATTCTCTCTATATTTGTCCATGTTTTAAAATTTCAATAATGAAACATTAAAACATTTTTAAAAATAAATGGTATTGGAAAATTGGACAGGTACATGAAAAAAAAAGGAACTGGACCGCTAACTTACACCATACACAAGAATAAACTCAAAATGGATAAAAGACTTAAATGTAAGTTGAAAAACATAAAAATTCTAAAGAAAACATAGGCAGTAAAATCTCAGACATCTCACATAGCAGCATTTTCACTAATACATTTTCTAAGGCAGCGGTTCTCAACCTGTGGGTCGCGACCCCTTTGGGGGTTGAACGACCCTTTCACAGGGGTTGCCTAAATACATCCTGCATGTCAGATATTTACATTATGATTCATAACATCAAAATTACAGTTATGAAGTAGCAATGAAAATTATTTTATGGTTGGGGAATCACCACAACATGAGGAACTGTATTTAAAAGGTTGCGGCATTAGGAAGGTTGAGAACCACTGTCCTAGGGCAAGAGAAACAAAGAAAAAAATAATTAAATGGGACCACATCAAACTAAGAAGCTGCCCAGAACAAGAAACCATCATCAAAATGACAATAACCCATGTTTGGGAGAACATATTTGCCAATGATACAATTGATAAGGGGTTGATTTCCAAAATACATAAAGAACTTATAGGACTTAACACCAGGAACACAAACAATCTAATTTTTAAAAATGGGCAAAGGACCTGAATAAACAATTCTCCAAAGAGGACATACAGATGGCCAAAAGACATGAAAAAAATGCTCAACATTGCTAATCATCAGAGAGATGCAAATTAAAACTACAATGAGGTATCACCTCATACCTGCCAGAATGGCTACCATCAACAGATCAACAGATGACAAGTGCTGGTGAGGATGTGGAGAAAAGGGAACCCTAGTGCACTGCTGGTGGGAATGCAGGGTGGTACAGCCAATATGGAAAACAGTATGGAGTTGCCTCAAAAATGTGGAAATGGAACTGTCATTTGACCCAGCAATCCCACTTCTGGGAATATATCCTAAAAATCCCGAAACACCAACCAGAAAGATTATATGCATTCCTACGGTCATAGCAGCATTGTTTACAGTAGCTAAGATCTGGAAACAGCCCAAGTGTCCATCCGTAGATGAGTGGATAAAAAAGAAGTGGGGCATTTCCATCATGTAATATTATGCAGCTGTATGAAAGAAGGATCTCTTACCCTTTGCAAGAGCGTGGATGGACCTGGAGACTATTATGATAAGTAAAATAAGCCAGTCAGAGAAAGACAAATACCACATGATCGCACTCAAATGTGGAATCTAATGAACAAAATAAACTGACGAACAAAATAGGTCCAGAGGCACGAAAACATGGAACGGACTGACAGATCTCAGAGGGGAGGAGGGGAGGTGGGGACAGAAAGAGATTAACCAAAGAACATAGATGGGACTCAAGTGGATGGGGTAATGGGGAAGAGGAAATGGGGGATATCTGTAATACTGTCAACAATAAAAATATAAATTGAAAACAATCTTGTACTGCTAACCAAAAATTTTATACTCCCAAATCCTCCCATTACTATTGCACTCTAAATCAAGTGCCTAAAGAAGAGTGAAGGCTGAGTATTAAAAACGTTAAAGAGTAACATTTGTGGGAGCATTTGCTATGTGCTAGGCCTGTACTTTCACATACTGTGTCTCCCAGCCACGCTCTGAGGTCAGGACCATTATCATCCCCATTTCTCAGATGAAACTGGGACGTGGAGCTGTTGAATGACTTAGAAGAGGTCATATTCAGCAATAGGTAACTGGAGCAGGAAGATCCAGGCTCTTAAACTCGCAACACTCCCAAGCATTGTGTTATGGAGTCTTGCCAGCTAGCAAGACATAGAACTCAAACCGTCAGAGCTTTTAAAGAGCGGTGAGAAAGGATCACACCCAGCCTTTTACTTGTAGGGATGAAGCCACCGAGGACCAGAGAAGCAGGGATGTGCCGGAGATCTCACAAGTTTGTGATTAGTAACTTGGGACTGGAACTCATCTGCTTCCAGATCAGTGTTATTTCCACACGCCCCACTGATGGGAAATGGAGCTTTCCGAGCAAACAAGCACGTGTATCATTCCATTATGTGCATTAGTGAGCCGGGGCCTTGGCTAGGGGGTCAGTGAAACTCAGGGTCAGCAGCTACGGACCAAAGAAAAGAGCAATCCTAGCTCAGGGCCCCTTCCTTAGATCCATGTATCCATAGCCTGAGGCCATCCCGGGAATGTAAAACCCTACTGTGGATTCTAGGTGCTTTCTGGTATTGGGTGTGTGTGTAGACAAGAGAGATGTCAGCGATAGTTAAATGAGAAGTGGGTGTCAAGCACGTCTCTGTGGACTGAAGTTGTACTAGGTAATCGTGTTCCTTGGTAAGAAGTAAATCAGTCTTTAATTCTCTCTGTCCACCTCCCAAATAACTGAATCAGGGCACAGACACAACGGCAGTAAGGCAGCTTTAACTTTGCACGTTCATTCGGCACCCTGATGTGAATTAAACCATGCATGTACTGTACCCACAATTGCCCTTCCTCCAAGAAGCAAATCCTAGAGGATTAGGGAGTCAGACAGACCTGGGCCTAGATGGCAGCCCTGCCTCAGCGAGTACTCGTCGCGATTGTTCTCTGCCTGTTTCCTCATCCACAGCATGAAGGTTAGAACAGTGCCCAACACACAGGGTGGAGCAAGTGAAATGCCACAGGGCCTGGCATCAGCGGAAGACAGCAACAACAATTATGATCATCAATCCTATTGGGGCCCCAGGGGCTGGAGCCTTGGAGGGACTGGCTCCAGACCTCACAAAGTGTGTTCCAGGGCCAGGCCTGGAAGGGCGCTCCTGTTTACTCTTACTCCACCCCAACTGTTTCCCCCAAGTCCCTGGACCTGAGCTTCTAGGGCACCACTAGAGAGAGAAATGGGGGACATTCCGGGCCTTCGTGGCTCCTCTCCCTCAGGCCTCCCTGTCTCCAGGTCAGGGTGTCGATCAGATCTGGGTTTAGATCCAAGCTTGCCCCCTGTCATCCTCCCGGAAGTGGGAAGCGGTCGGCCAGGCCAGGCCCAGCCCAGCCCCCGAGGGAGGCAGACCCGTGGGCACCAGGGCAATTTCTAATCCTGGGAAGCCCTGACAGGGTTCTGAGAGTAATCAGCCCTCACCCCTGTCCTCTCATGCTCACTCTGCCTGGGCCCCTCCTGCTTCTCCCAGCCAGAAGCCACGGCAATGACTTGGCCTCCACTGCTTGCCACTCCTAGCCAGGGACTTCCCTGGGCTGGGCCTCTGACCAGCTTTGGAAAATCTGGACTGTTTTTGTGATCAAAGAGGAGGCCGCATCACTGTGGTCTGTCAGCCCTTCACCCACCCCTGGTGCTTCGGGCTGTCTGTTAAAGGTTCAACCCCAGAAAGGCCCAGCCTCCCCGGGAGGGAAGCAGGTAGGGGAGTGCTCCATAGGGTCCCAGCCTTCCAGCGCGGTCCCTTCCCATATTTAGGATCACTAAAGTTCCCAACACACCCACACACACCCCTCCCACAGACATACACCCCCCCCTACACACTCCTCACACACAGACACATACACACACACTCATAATACCCAC
>PVJC01007872.1:0-50123 GCA_004026665.1 Murina feae
CCTCTTACTGCCTCCCCCCCTGCCAGCCTGGTCATCCCCAACTGCCCCCTTCCCCCCGCTGGCCTAGTCGCCCCTCACAAACCCCAGCTGGCCTGGTTACTCCACGCAGCATGCTTGTTCAGTTGTTTGGTCATCCCTCACTAACCCCCTGTCAGCCTGTTTATAGTCTTTGTGAGGGTGTGATGGTCAATTTGCATCTTACATCTTTATTATATAGGACTAGAGGCCCAGTGCACAAAAATTTGTGCACTCGGGGGAGGGGGGTCCCTCAGCCCGGCCTGCGCCTGCTCGCAGTCTCAACCCCTCAGGTGATGTCCACCTGCTGCCTTAGGCTCGCTCCCCGGGGGAAGGGACCTAAGCTGGCAGTCAGACAGACTCTGGCAGCACGAGAGCCCTCAGAGGATGTCCACTTGCCAGCGGGGAGTAGGCCTAAGCTATAGTTGGACATCCTTAGTGCTGCTGAGGAGGCAGGAGAGGCTCCTGCCACCACTGCTGTGGTGGCAGCCATCAGCTTGGCTTGTAGCTGAGCAGAGCTTCCCCTGTGGGAGCGCTCTGACCACCAGGGGGCAGCTCCTGCATTGAACATCTACCCCCTAGTGTTCAGTGTGTGTCATAGTGACCAGTCATTCCCAGTTGTTCTGCTGTTCGGGTCAATTTGCATATTGTCCTTTTATTATATAGGATAGAAGCCTGGTGCATGGGTGGGGGCTGGCTGGTTTTCCCTGAAGGATGTCCTGGATTAGGGTGGGGTCCGCTGAGGTGCCTGGCAAGCCTGGGTGAGGGGCTTATGGCTGTTTGCAGGCTGGCCACAGTCCCTTCAGTGTGGGGGTCACTGCTAGGATGCCTGGCCAGCCTGGTTTAGGGGCTGATGACTGTGTGCAGGGTGGTCACAGCCCAAAGTGAGGCTGGCTGGAAGCAGGTATCTGGGATTTATTTATCTTCTATAATTGAAACTTTGCTGCCTTGAGCAGAGGCCACAACCAGTCTAGGAAGGTGGGAATTTAGTTTCCTTCATTGCTGGGGCAAGCAAGGCTCCTGTTTGCTCTAGCTCCGTGGCTGCCGTCCACCAGCTTGGCTGGGTTAATTTGCATAGAGTCACTCTGATTGGCTGGTGGGCATGGCTTGGCTGGTGGGCGTGGCTTAGGTGCAGCAGAGTGACACCTAATTTGCATATTATTCTTTTATTAGATTAGACTAGAGGCCTGGTGCACAAAAATTTGTGCATATGGGGGAAGGGTCCCTTAGCCCAGCCTGTGCCCTCTTGCAGTCTGGGAACCCTCTGGGGTTGTCCACCTGCAGGCTTAGGCCCGTTCCCCAGGCAATCGGGCCTAAGCTGACAGTCAGACATCCCTCTGGCAACTCAGGAGCCCTTGGGAAATGTGCACTTGCAAGCGGGGAGCAGGCCTAAGCTGCAGTTGGACATCCTTAGCACTGCTGAGGAGGCAGGAGAGGCTCCCACCACCACCGCTGTACTCGCAGCTATCAGCCTGGCTAGTGGCTAAGCAGAGCTCCCCCTGTGGGAGTGCACTGACCACCACAGGCAGCTTCTGCATTGAGCATCTGCCCCCTAGTGGCCAGTGTGTGTCATAGTGACCAGTCATTCCCAGTTGTTCTGCTGTTAGGGTCAATTTGCATATTACCCTTTTATTATATAGGATAGAGGCCTGGTGCATGGGTGGGGGCTGGCTGGTTTACCCTAATGGTGTCCTGGATAAGGGTGGGAGTTCTTCTTGGGTGCCTGGCCAGCCTGGCTGAGTGGCTGATGGCTGTCTGCAGGCTGACCACAGCCCCTTCAGAGAAGGGGTACTGTTGGAATACCTGGTCAGCCTGGGTGAGTGGCTAATGGCTCTTTGAATGCTTCCCACAGCTCCTTCAGGCAGGGGGTCCTGCTGGGGTGCCTGGCCAGCCTGGGTGAGTTTCTGATGGCTGTTTGCAGGCTGGCCAAGGCCCCCAGCCACCCAAATCCAGCAAGGCAGGCTGGAAGCAGGTATCTGGGATTTACTTATCTTCTATAGTTGCAACTTTGTTGCTTTAACCAGAGCTCATGTCGGGTTGCTCCTGACAACCCTGGCTCCCAGTGCTTTGCCCAAGCCAGCTGAAAGCAGGTATCTGGGGTTTAATTATCTTCTATAATTGAAACTTTGTTGCCTTGAGCGGAGACCACAGCCGGCCAAGGCCGGCAGGAACCTTAGCTTCTTTCATCACAAGGGGCAAGCCTCCTGCTTGTTCCAGCTTTATAGCTGCCGGCCGCCATCTTGGCTGGGTTAATTTTCATATAGTAGCTCTGATTGGCTGGTGGGCATGGCTTAGGTGTAGCAGAGTGACACCAATTTGCATATTACTCTTTTATTAGATTAGATGAGTTCAGAGTTTCAGTTTTACAAAAATGAAAAAGTTATGGACATAGAAGGCAGTAATGATTACATAACATTATGAATATGTTCAATACCACTGAATTGTACTTTTGAAATTTGTTAAAATAGTAAATTTTGTTATAAATATTTTTGCCACAATAAAAAAATTGAAATAAAACACTAGTAGACATTGTTTTGTTTCAGAGGAGAAATAGAGCACAATAAGGACATGTGTTTCAGTGTCTTCAAGTAAAAATTTTGTATATATCTAAGTTTTCTCCATTATTTTTGAAACATTTATTTCCATTTTGACAAAAATGTCTCAAAAATTCTACCTAATAAAAGAGTAATATACAAATTAACCATCATCTGACTCAAAGATGGTGGCGCCCATAGCCACAAGATGGTGGTGCCCAGTCCTTTCAGCCCTGCTGGAGTCCTCCAGTCTTGGGGGGCAGCTGTTGAGAGCAGGGCCTGCTTGGCTGTCGCCTTGGCAACCTGGGAGCAGCCAAGCAGTCCCTGCAGACAGTGCACAGAAGGGCCATCTTTGCCGTCACCCATGGAAACCTGGGAGTGGCCAAGTGGGCCTGTAGACACTGCACAGCAAGGCTCACTTGGCCGTCACCTGCGGCAACCTAGAAGTGGTCAACTGGGCCCGACAGATAGCAGAGACCACGGGGTGTGGGCCTAAGGTGTCAGTAGGACATCCCCTGATGGCTCCCAGATTGGAAAGGGTGCAGGTCAGGCTAAGGGATCCCCTCCCCTGCCCCCCATGCACAAATTTCGTACACTGAGCCTCTAGTGTTTTAATAATTTACTTTTTGAGCCGAGGAATTTGGACATAACAATTGTGAGTTCATTTCTTCATCACTAAGGCTCATCACTGGAACGCCTCAGCATTGGGCCAGTGCTTTTACAATGTGGTACCTGCCCCTGCACCAAATGACCCCAAACTGCTTTGTAGGTGTTGATTTCACTACCAATACTGTTTCCTTCTTCCTTCCCATTTTGTATTCCAGTTTATCAAATTTCAAATGTTTGTGTTGCTGACTAAAACATCAGAGGAATAGAATATTACTGTGATGAGTTATAATCAAACTAAAGAGAAAATGTAATGATATGATTTTGCCAGAGGGTGGATGGATAAACTTACTGTGTAGATAGCAGACATACTCAACCCTGAGCATGCCTCAGAATCATCTGGAGGGCTTGTTAAAATACAGATTTCTGGGGCCATGCCAGATTTTCTGATTCAGTAGGTCCCAGGTGGGGTGGTGGGGGCTGAGAAATCACATTTCTAACAATTTCTCTGTCCATATTGCTGGTCTGGGAAACATGCATTGAGAATTGCACCACAGCACAGTGGGTTAGAAACAGTTTCAAATATCAGTAAAATTTTGAGATTTTAGGAAATCTTGGAAATATCTAGAAGTCTACAAGTAGAAAAAGGGTAATATTACTTTTCACATATTGGACATTATATTTGTGGAGTTTGTAACACAAAGATGGGAAGCTGAAAAAAAAATCCATGAAGTTGTAAAAATTGTAATTTTGGTACATTAGGGTTACATGTGAGTAGTTCACTAAGAGATTTTTATAAAGTATATTAAATACATCTGTTATTATAAACTGTGACCACATCATATGAATGTGGTCTCCAAAAACCATTTCATGTTGCCACTATAATAAGCTTGCCTGGATAAACCAATGGTTTGCCCCTGTGTGGTATTCCTAATGTCTCTATATTCTAATTGGTTGCCACTAAAGTACTTTGCCAACAGATTTTGTTCTCAGCTAATGCACAGCACCGAAAAGAAAATCACTTTGCAAATCCAGTGATTTCATGGACCACTAGGCTCTCTGCATTCTCTATTACCCAGTTTATTTTTTGTTCATTTAATGCATTGAAAACAACATTGAATTAGTTTGCTGGACTATTAGGTAAGATATTAAATTAAAGATGTATATATAAATATTTAAGTAATTATGTTAAGAATACATCTGTAAGGAGTAGCTGGAGAAGATACTCTGTGAAGGTATTTTACTTGTTGTCTCTAATAGTTCAACAAATCTAAACTTTCATAAGTAATACACCTTTTTTCTAAAGTGTAAGCAGCAAAAGAATTTTCTATAATGAATGCTTAAAAATTCATTTCCAAGGAAATTAGCTCTTGTAAACATCCTGGAATATGTCAGGAAATTACATTGGTTTTTGTTAGAATAAACATCCCAAATCAAATTCACTATTTGCCAATATTAGCTCAGGCCTGGTTTCTAGTCTCTAAGTTTCTTTCTTCCTGGGCTGTGGCAACCCAATGACCTCCTGCAGCATCACCACTGCCTCCACTCTCAGCACTAATCCTGAAATGTTGCTGGGGACTTTTATATGTCTACATGTCTGGAGCTGCAGTTCAATCCCTTTTACTTTGTTCTGCTCTTATGTTCTACCTTTGTTCTGGTAAATAGGCCTCACTCTGTTCTAAGCTTTAGCTTGAAGCCTATTCCTCATGTTTTGTTACCTGCCATCGCCCTCTCTCAAAGAGGTACCAAAGTACTAGATCATGGCCATTAGTTTGGACCCTCCTTTGTAATGACAGATACCCCTCATTCCAATTTGCTATCCTTCCTGTAATTGTTTCATATTCTATCCATTGTTTGGGCAGGCCAACATTTCATTTTAACTCTGTGTATAGGTAAGTAGTTACCTAGAGCATAACCTATCATGATTGTATCAGGTAAGGCACTTTGGTCTTTGTTTATAGATATGATGGCTTCCATTCACCCAGATTCTATTCAGTGATTAAGTACTTTTCCAAAGCCCTTTCTCACCTGAGCTATCCTATCTAATAAAAGAGTAATATGCAAATTAACCATCACTCCATCACAAATATGGCAGCGCCCATAGCCACAAGATGGCAGCACCCAGTCCCCTCAGGCTCACTGCTGAAGTGTCCAGGATGTTGGCCAGGCAGGTGGCAGAGGAGGCAGGGGGTGCCAGGGGGAGGAGCTGGCAATTAGAAGGGGCAGGGGCAGAGCCAGTGATCTGAGGGGGCAGTGGTGGAGCTGGCGATCAGAGGGGGTAGGGGCTGGGGGTCCCCTGCCCAGGCCTAAAGCCTCGGCCAGAGGTCTTATGCCTGGGCAGGGGCAGAGCCAGCGATTGGAGGGGGCAGGGGTGGAGCCAGTGATCAGAGGAGGCAGGGACAGAGCCAGTGATTGAAGGGGGAAGGGACAGAGTGGCTCCAAGGGGAGTAGGGAATGGACCTAAGCCATCAGTAGGACATCCCCTAAGGGCTCCCAGCATGTGAGATGGGGCAGGCTCAGCTGAGGGACCCCCACCCAGTGCACGAATTTTGTGCACCAGGTCTCTAGTATAAGTAACTGGACTTACCTAGTATGTGCATTCTGAAAACAAACTTTATTGGATACCTGGGGCTCTGCTGGCCACTGGGGAGATGGGCATGAACAAGACAAAGTTTCTCTCTTGAAGAAACTCATTCTGGGTGACAGAAACAAAAAAAATGAAGAATTGAAATATAATATCTTAACAGTAGGTTCTCTCCATAGGTATAATAGTTGCCCTTCAAAACACATTCATTCTACTAACATTTACTGAAAGCCCACTATGTGCCAAGAATTTTATAACACTGGGACTGGACTTAGAGATTCACTCAGGGAATTGGCAGTGAGATCCAGACATTCACCCTGGCCTCATTGTCTAGACCTCTTACCAGACCAATGGTATGTCCTCTTGCTCTAAGAAATCACTAGGAAACCTCTAAAATTGATAGATTCTGAACATTGCTCCTGCTCCCTCAATCCCCAGATGACCTACCTTGAATTCTGATTACTATAGAATCAGCTTTCTCTCCAGCATCTCTGAATGAGGTGTTGGCCTGTTTCCGTTCACCCTTCTGGATTAGCTGGAGCTGGAGATCCTGAAAGGATGAAAGTTCTGCCAGTTAATGGTATGCCTGTTGGAACAGGTGGAAAGAACCCTGGAAATAAACCTACTTGTCTTTCAAAAGCCAGCATTCTCCCCTGAGTAGCAGGGTTGCCTTGATCTGATGTTTCTGTTGGAAATGACCACCAAGATGATCCTCATACCTCCTAACTAGTTGAAAACTGAGCAGTCACTAAGACTTCCTGCATGAAGAATGGCTGTCAAAGACTTCCAAAACCTTCTTTAGGCTGAGTTAAGGCTGCCCATGGCCTTTGGCTGGTGGAATGCTATCCAGACCTGTGATACACATAACAATGATTTCTTAGGACATCCCAGGGAAATGGGAGATTGCCCTGGTGACTTTAGCCCTGAACTGAGAATCAACAGACATTTTGCCAAGCCCTTTGGCTTTTCACTCCCAATTCTAAACCAGTCCTAGCCCACTGGAGGATAAATCTGAAACAAACCAGGAAGTAACTTACCCATTCAGCAGTGTTTCTGAAGTTTCTTGAGGATTCTGAAGAGAAGAGATGAGTGTTTGGCTTAGAGAAGACAGGAGGACCAAAGTGAGGAAAGGGCTCAGAGGCAGGGCCATACTCCAGAGACTTGCAGCAAATAGAACTAAAGCAAGCGATGTCCTAAATGCTAATTTCAGTTGTGCTTTTGAGATCTTGAAAATACAAAATCAGTCATTTAACTTCTTGTATACTAATCTGTAAAACATACACATTCTACCTCACCATATTCTTCCCATGGTCTAATAAGAAAAAGCATGTCAAAGTGCTAAAAATATTTAAGGAGTTATGTAAACAACGTATTATTAGGGTAGATGAGAAGTTGTAGTACTGTCATTCATCTCTTTACCATTTGCTTACTTTCTGAGAAGCTTTTATAAACTCTCAGTTGTTTTTCCATTCCCCTCTTACTTATGAGCATACATGCTTTATGTGTGGTTTAAAATATTACCTCAGAGTTAATAAGGTGTTTTAAAAATCTAGCTGTGTTTCGTATTTGCTCACAAATATTTTGTCTGGGGAAAAATTGTTCTTAAAATAAAAATGAAAAGAAATGTTGATAAAATTGTGGTATGATCAAGGCCAACCATAAACAAATGTTTGGAGGCTAACAGAACAAATATATCCTGCGCTATGGATGATTTCTCAGCATGTCATATAGTTCCTTAAAGCTTTTATGAGTTGTTCCATAAACCCATATTTAGAGACTTTTAAAAATGCAGATTATTGGCCTGAGAGGCCATTTTTGTCTCCAAAGGAACATTATCAGGCTGTCATGCCAACCTGCATTTGAGCTACTTTCTCATTATGATCTTAGCGAATTCTTGACCAGATGGACTTGAACAGCTGCCACCCATGCCCAGTAAGTTCCTTTGCTTGAGAAGACAAAATAGCTCATTTGTTTGCAATTCGTAACTGAAAGGACATAAGGGCAATTTTGTACATTGTGAGTTACTTCTACCAGAGCAACTATTTCCCTGAAAAGACCGAAGCTCATTGTGCTGTTCAAAAACAAACAAACAATACGCACAAACGTTTTTTGTCAGGAGTCTTACGATTTGTGCCCGGAAGAGACAAGTTCCTTTGCAGATTAAGTTTTAAAAAATGTTCTTTAGTTGCCATTATGTTAAAGCTGACATGCAGATTATAATGAGAGAACCCCTCTAAAATAATAATGCTGTACATTTGTATAGCACTTTATTCTTTTCAAAGTGCTTTCAGACACATTATTTCCATTGATCCTCAATTCAGGGAGGCAGGGAAAGTAGGTGTTTTTGTTTATTATTTTATCGGTAAGGAAACATGTTTGCTCCACAAATGCTGAGTATCTACTAACTCCATTGTATTATACTAAGTATTATGGAGGAGAAAATAAAATACGTTTCTAGAAGGGATTTATTTTGTAGATAAGATAAAAATGCAAAGCTACATAATAAAAAAAAGTACAGTATGTTTTAAAAGATGACAAAAGGCAAAAGACAATAAATGGTTAAAACATTAGTGGTAGTTATGATGAACGAACAGTGTCCTGGAGGATTCAGGTATACTTTGTAAAGCAGGTGGCACCTGGAATGTACGTGCCTGGAAGGAGACTTTAATGCTTATACTCAATGCTAGAACTATTCCTATGGCACCCTAGACAAAAATGTTGGAATAGCTATAGATTTTAGAAAATTCTATTTCACATAAAGATGCAGTTTCTATCTCTATAGTTCTACCCCTTGCTGACTGGAGCAACACAACGCTAATCTATTTTCTCTTCCTATGGAAAGCCTTTAATACATCTGTAGACACTATCAGATCTTTCTTTAGTCTGTTCTTCTTTTCATTAAATCTTTGAACCTCTCTGGGTACTAACATCATTATTACACTTCAGAACTCCTTTCTTAAATATACAAATTATCTGTAACTCTTGCCTTCTGAAATTGATACACTATTGTAGTTATTCATAGTTTAATAATATTCTTACATCCTGGGCAAAAACACCGTAGAGTTTAATTCACTTTTAGCATGTAAGTTGATACTGCTAGTATGAACATTTCTCACGTGTAATAGTAACTATCATGCAGAAGTTGCTTAATTAATATGCCTGGAATAAGTTGTGAATCTTTTCTAAGGAGCAAAGCCTTTCATTGCATTGTTTATTTTCCCTTGAAATTTTTTTCTTTTTCTTAAATCTTTCATGACCTAGGCATACCCACCCAGATGGTGCTTGCTTAAGGAATTAATATCAAAGCTTCAATATAACAATGATCCTTGGTATTTTATTTCTCATTTTTATTAACTGGGAAAATAAAAATTAATAGCTCATATAAATTAATAAGCCAATACTGACCTCTGGTGTATAGTGAAGAAATTGCTTACTGGATGAACAACTGGATGCTTGGGGAAAGTTATATTTTAATGTAAGAATATTCAAAGCAAAGAATTTTTTTGAGTTATAATTACAAATCTAGAAATTGTGGAATATAAAACTAATTGAATAGAGAACTTCTCTATGTTATCCTGTGGTGGTAAACTAGTAAAAAGAAAAAGAGAGAATCACTGACAATAGAACAACCTCTTTACAGAAAGTTTTTGGCCAGCTTTTAAGCAACTCTAAACATAGTGAGTTAAATGACCTACCCTCCTGTTCTTAACTCCATATGGGCTGGATTTTCTCTAAAGGCCTGTTGTGAATTTGTCTTTGTTTCCTCTTTAGAAGGTAGGTGTACATTCATTGCCAGCCATGCCCCCAAATGCCTCCCCACTTCTTTCTGACACAAGATCCCAAAGGCATCTTATTTGCTCTTTTTTATTCTCCTGGAATTTTCCAAAGCTATACCATATGCTGGGATATACTTGTTTTATAACTTGAAGGCTGACATTTGTTGGAGTGGTTCTTATTTGAGATCATTCATTCTCTTCTCTGTTTTCAGTATGCATTCTTCCCTCGCACTCCATGCTCAAGCCAAATTACTTCTCTCTCTCTCTTCCTGTGGTCCCCCTGGGCAGAGCCACTGTGGAGGGCACAGCCAGGACTGCAAGCTGAGTCAGTTACGCTACAGAGGTGTCAGCCTTGCGGTTTCAGGCCTCAGCTGCTCCCAGTTGCTTGCTGTCCTCCCTCTTCTGTGACAGTGCTCACAGGATCTTAGAAACTCACTTGTTGTGGGAGTATCACTGGGCCGGTAGCCAGTGGACCCAGATTCTGATTTAATCCCGGCACTACCACTGACTGACTGTGAGAGCTTCTGCAACTCAGTTTGGCTCCTAGACTGTAGGTTTCTACTTCATAATCTGTCAAGGGAGTGATTCGATTGGATGGTCAACAACATCAGCTGTGGTGCTGCAATCTATGATTCTTAAATCTGGACTCGGGAAGCCAGCTGGGAACCCTAGGTTCTTTACTGCCTGTAGTGCTTCCTCCATTCCTTTCTCCTCACATCCTGTGGTTTGTTTAGGTGTCTCGAGTGTGCTTTTCATGTATACTAAACCATTGTACTCTATTTGCCTTTTTTCTTTCATTGGCCTCACATATAACAGGCTGTTACTGTCTTCTGAATGAATTGAAAAAGATTACGTTTATCCTACAGGTTTGTATCTGCCGTGTATTCTTTAGGAGTTCCTGGGACCTGGAAGCTTTGGTGTCAGCATCAGCCTTGTGTTCTAACATCACAAACCAGATAAAATGTAAGAATGTTGCCTCCAAAAAACTCTCAAAGGTAATGAATAGTCATAGTTCCTACTGTGAGCAAGTGCAGGACCAGGATTGTTAGTGCGAGCCAAAGCACTCTCTATAACAGAATGAGAATTGTGGTTCCTTCCCACTGTCAGGCACGTGAGGAAGAAGTAAGAGGAGAGTGGGAACACGGATTAATGAAACAGTTTGAGGTTGGAGATCATGTGGGGTGAAGACCCAGGGAATGTTTCCAGCCCTTGGGGTAACCAAAGGAAATTGTGAGAACTCAGCATTAAATTTGAGTTGACTCAATGTGCTTGCTTTTGCAACTCCCGGTTCCCAACTTTCAGCAAACTCTTCTATGCTCACAAATACCTTGCATGGGTAGTGTTTTGTGGCAAACAATGAAGAGGATGAGTAGTATATCTGGGTCTCTGGTTCTCATCCTTCAGGGCACTTTAGAATCATATGGTGAGGCTGGGGTGGTGGTGGAGGGAGGTGGCTTTTAAAATCTGGATGCTGATCTCATACCCTAGAGAATCTCTGGGGGTGGGGCCCAGAATCAGTACTTCTTAAAAGATGCCAGGGGAATCTGATGTGCAACCCTGATAATGAACCACTGGCCCAGATGTGAGAGGCAATCAACATTATCTGACAAGGTTCATGACAACATCATGCTAAGTATACCTGAGCCTTAGAAGAGACAATGGGATAGGCAGAGACCACGGTGAGGCAAGAATAAAAAACCTCCACACTGACTTCTTACTATTTAAACAAAGTAACTAGAAGCCTCTTCTAATTGAGAAAATGCACCCAATTGGAAAGGCAACTCAAATAGTGATGAAAATAGCAATAATTTACTTAATGACTAAGTATTTCAATTCAACAACTTGCAAACAGACTATCTTCCAGAAACTATTCTGCCTTATTTGAAAAAGGCTGAAATTCATGTATATGAAGCGTTAATTTCACAATATATTCAATAGCTCTCTGACACCTTGGGTGAAGAACTTCCAATTTTGTTACCTACAGGACAGCAATATTTATACCATTCTAATTCTGACCCATCCACTGGCACAGACTGTTCACTTATGTTATCAACATGGGCAAGTGATGCAGGAAGAGAAATATCGCTCATCTGTAAAATTGGACAATACATTAAATCTGTCTTGGTCTTTAAGCCACAAGTACCATGTTTAATTGGGTTTATAAAATGAGATCTTGTTCAGGGCAAGGATCAGTACGGAAGAGAAGCTATAATGGATGCTAAATTAAATGCCCAAGTTAAAACTAAACTGTTACATGCACAAGTCAGTAATTTCAGAACTAAGACTCCCAACTGAATCACAAGTTGACCCCTCTTTGTGTGACCAAATGGCATCAAATTTTACAAGCCTAATCTGACTTATTTCCAATTATATGCCCCAAAAACATAACATAGAATTCTCTCTTTGTCTCTCTGGATTTTCTGACATTTTTTTTCTGTAGTGCCAATAAATGGATGGTGTCAAAGCTCAAATTATGGGAAATAAAAAAGTTTGACAAATTATTAATTCCTGGATCTTAGGATTTATCAACTATGGCATATCTAAAAATACAAAACCCACCTTTCTTATTTTTGTGGAATCTCTAGATGTGGAAATAAAGACTTCATTGCATGCGAAAGTGCCCTACCAGGCACAGTTTTCATGAAAGGGATTTAAATGGTTGCTTTAATTTGTAGATCAGACTGTATGCGCCAGGAATCTAAGACTAATGAGCTGCTTTCTCAGAGAATTGCCTCTTCTAAATAAACAAGACTTTTTTGCAATGACCCGGGAATATCAGTTGTGGCTCAAAGACTAATTATACTAATATTATAATGGACACATTCACAACAGTATAAAAAGGTGTTCTCTCCATCTTCAAAATTAGATGCTCGTTCAAATGCTGCTGTAAGTGCAAATTTCTTTTCATAGAAAAGAATACCTGGAAAGGCCATCCAGAGACAGTCTCAAAAGGAACACTGGGCCGGGATTGAGGAGATCATTTGGCCAGGGGTATTAGTGACATGGAAAATATTCCTGAAGTTGGAGATAGCAAAACCCTTGGAGAATTGTTGAGCAGATTAGGTTGGCTTCAGTGAAGACACCATATGGTCTAAAAGAAAAAATAAAGATATTTATGCATTTATGCAGCATTTAAAAGATATGTCCATAGATACAAGTATAATCCCCCCGAAATGACAGTTGTATGTGAATGGTGGTTTTTAATGTAGCTACTTAGAAACATTAAATATTTAGAATTATGTTCTAAATAAGTTTGAAACACATAAGAAACTAGAATTCATCATTTGTTACATGTATATGTGGGTGCACACACACATAGTTTTATTCAGGGAATTTTCCCAACTAAATTCTATATAACTGTATGCTATCTTTTTCCCCCAATCTTAGTCTGTATGTCTGCACAGGTTTTATTCTATATGATTTTGGCTGCTTTCAGATTGCAGATGTAGTCTCAAATGATCATTGAAGAGAATCAAAGAATCTTCAATAGGCTCTAAGGAAAATTTTTTGAAAAGGTCAACAAATGTATTAGTAGTAACAGCAGTGACATTATCATGCAATACTTTGGAGAGGCAGCACTTACTTAAGTATAAAAAATTCTGGTGTGTTTTATAAATAAAAAAAAAACCCTTAATAAAGTAACCCCAAGCCTGTACGCTTATACTACTGTAAAATGTTCATAGACATTCAAGTATAAGAAGAAATTAGACTCAAAGCATGCCTGGGTATCCCATATGGATGCACTGTATAATCAAGGTCAGTATAATTTCTCATAGGCTGTTCCACTGGGTTAGCCAATATACTGAAGCCAATTTACCATAGAGATTTTCTAATTTAGCAGAATTAATTTCTATACCAATTAAACAGCTTAAGACATCAAACATTTTTCTTTCAATTGAAAAGTCAGAAACTCTATTTCTATAAATTAGAAAAATGAAAGGCTAACCATTTTTATTCTAGTCACGAAGAAGCTAGAATTTTCTGATGGATTCTAAACTCAAGTTGTCTCACCTATTTTTTTAACATGAGGTTTCCTAGAAACTCTACATATGTATGTATATATATTTGTTAATTATTTAACTATACATATTCAATGATAAACAATTTTGAGTTTATTGATAAACATTAAAAGATGATGGTTCACTTTAATTTTCTTCCAGATATATATACACCCAGCTGTACCAATACTATTTACTAAATAATACCTCATTCTCCCATGTAATTGAATTGCCACATAGATCATATAATATTTCTGATATATATTGGATACTATTTCTGGATTCCCTATTCTTAACCACTAGTCTAGTTCTCCTGTCTTATAGAAATACAATGATGAATTAATTATAATATTTTCTAACTGGTTAATCATTATGGTCTTTACCTTGGTTATTTTTGTTAATGTAGTTATCTTTAACATAAACTTTAAAGTTGGTTTCTCCAATTAAAAATAGTTATTGCATTTATGGTTGGAATTTCATTAAAACTATATATTAATTTAGGAGATGAACAATGCCCTGAAATTAAGCTTTCTCATCAAAGACTGAGTGTTCCTTTCAGATTTTGTTTCATACCTTTAAATACAATTTTATAATAATGTTATTCATGTAGACCAGTGACTCTTACACTCAGTACCTCTCTGGAATTACTTGCAGGCTTTAAAAAATGCCAATGCCTAGGATTCACACCTAGAAAGTCTGATTTGTTTTGTCTGAGGACATCAGAACATGTTAAAGCTCCCTGAGGTAAGTTTAATGTAAAGCCAAGGTTGAGAGTCATAAATATAGACACTGTGCCATTCCCATTAAATTTATTTTTATGTATTTTATACTTGTCTTGAAACCTTTTTCAATAATATATCTTTAATCACTTTTTGGATTTCTTTTATGGGATGTGGGGCATCCGAATATCCTGCTTTTTAATTTGGCGACGTGTACTTTGTTAGTAATCCATTCATTTACTCTAGGTTTCCAAATATATTTCTATAGAGTTTCATATTCTCTTTTCATTACTATTATTAGTACTAGTAGTAATTATTGTGTTGCATTTGAATCTCCGTATGTACTTTTTTTTTTCTTTTTTAGGTCTTCTTCATTCTCTCAGGTAATTTTATTTTACTGGGTATATATTATGATTGTTCCACTTCATCTTCCTCTCTCTCACTGCTGACTGTACTTTTCTTTGTCCTCTCATTGGGACTCATTTCTGATCATTGGAAAAATACAGATGGTGTCAAAACATGGCTTTGCCCCTATACTTGCTCTGACAGGCCCCTTCAAAGGCACCAGGAGGAAGCCTCCTGCTCTTTGTACTCTAAATACTGTTTACTGCAAATGCACAAAATCCTCTGCTTACCTTTCCGCTTCTTCACTTTGGTGCGATCAGGAAATCCAGCACTTTACAGGAGACCTGTGTTGCATCCTCCCAATTTTTGAAAGCCAGGCTGTTCCCTGGAAAGCTCACGTTCTCCTCAGTGCTCACCCCAGGCTCTACAGTGTTCTCTTGTTCCTTCGTCCCTTGCCTACCCAACAGGGAGAAATGCCCACATCCCCGCTCTCAGCTGAAGCCTGAACAGAGGCTCAGGTGGCCCAATTCCTTCCTGCTAGAGTGAAGAGGAAGCGAGTTTATTCAAGATGCCACATTCCTTACAATGGTAAGATAAGAGGACACTTAGATCACACTTCACAGCGTTTCATTGAATCTCTCAACTTGCCTCTCTTCGATGCACTATCTTATCCAAACTCATATCACAAAGATATTCTCCCTAAATTATAGATGTATGTAATTGGCTTCATACACTTATTTGGCTAGCATTGAGTAAGGAGATAAAGAAAAAAAAATGCATGCAAGTACAGTACATATTAGGAAAAATAGGGCTTAATGGACATAAAAGATATATTCAAAATCTTGTATATTAACTATAAATATACTGCACAAGATGTGATCCTTAAAAACTTCCTTTCAGTGCTGATAACAAACCAATGCCCCATGTCAAGCAGAGTGTTTTATAATTATTGTAAATATCAAAGGAACATCATAGGTTTAATTGGGGAGCCTCTTATAAATAGCTGTTGTATTGAAGTGAACTTATTTTGGTAGTGTATGATCTTATCTAATAAAAGTGTAATATTGAAATTGACCATCCCTTTGGGATGCCTAAGCCATGCCCACCAGCCAATCAGAGCAGCTGTATGCAAATTAACCCAGCCAAGATGGAGGCCGGAACTCATGGAGCTGAGTAAACAGGCAGTATCCGTTGCAGCAGGAGTGAAACTGTTTGCAGGTGGCTGGCCTTCTCCCGGCTCCAGGCAAGAACATATTTGAACAAAGTATCAATCCTAGAAGCCTCGAGAGCTGAAACAAACAGCAGTCCTGGCTGCGAGCTTCGTTACTTGCCTAGGTACAGTGTATCAATTACAGAAGATAAACAAACCCCAGGAGCCTGCTTCCAGCCAGCCTTGTTGGGACATTGGGTCAATGGGAGCTGTGGGCAGCCTGAAAGCCTGAAAGCGCCCCTCAGCCCATCACCCACGCTGGCCATACCCCAATGGGGTGAGGGACCCCACTAGGGGGCTTGGCCAGCCTGCAAACAGCCATCAGCCCCTCACCCAGGCTGGCCAGGTACCCCAGTAGGAACCCAAAACCTGAAGGGACTGTGGGCAGCCTGAAAGCCTGAAAACGGCCTTCAGGCCCACACCCAGGCTGGCCACACCCCAATGGGGTGGGGGACCCCACTGGGAGGCTTGGCCAGCCTGCAAACAGCCATCAGCTCCTCAGCCAGGCTGTCCAGGCACTCCAGCAGGTGGACATCCCCAGAGGGGTCCCATACTGCACGAGAGGGCACAGGCCGGGCTGAGGGACCTCCCGAGTGCACAGATTTTTATGCACCGGGCCCCTAGTCTATAATAATAGAGTAAATAATAATAATGAGTAAATAATAATTTACTCATGTGTAAATTATGTTTGTTGTGGTTGCATGAATTTCTGAACTGGTATCATATTTTTTTGCTGGAACTTAAACACCCTAGGCCAACTACCAACAAAAACCAGGGTGGAAAATGGGGGTAGGAGATAAAAACATAATACTTTTCTTCTCCTAATATATCTACTTTAGCTATAGAGAAATGGATTTTTACATCTCTTCCAGTGCAGGGAGGATGAAAAAGCTAGTCTGGTCTCACTCTCTCCTCACATTGTTAGAACACTATTTTGTGAGGCTTGTATTTGTGCACCTGAAAAATACTGGGTCGCATTATTGGTGGAAAAGGCAACTAGGCCCTTCAAAAGAAAATAGGGTTCTCTCAGGTTTTTAAATCTAGTTTCTTTCCTTTTCCTCTGTCTTGACTCAGACTTCTGGCCCTATATTGCCTGCCATTGTGAGAGAAACGCCGATGTTTTACAACTTCTCTGTCTGAGTTTTGATGGATAGGTCATATCAGCTGTGCCTCCCAGAATCACCTCTATTCATTCTCACATTCCATTTTGACCTCATTTTCCAGAAGTATTTCCAAGTAAGCTGTAACAGAGAAGCCAGTCTTAATGGGAATTTTTATACCTCTATTGATGCCATTAATACTCCATATCTTCATATGGAGATTCAGGTTTATTTTCAATATGTTAGAATATATGAAGAAAAGAGTAGGTAGCTCACTGTCATTCCCACTCCCAAGAATCTGTGGAATTACTGCCATTGTTAAGCTGGTTAATAACTAACTTTTTAATAGAACTATTTTCCAATTAAATTTAACACTGATATTGCCTTTGCATACAGATAACATTAGACTTCATGCATTAACCTCAGTGCTCACAAGATATTTTAATTATAATTTCTAAAAATGTACACTTTCTTCATGTCTAAAGTCATCTACAAAAGGCCTAAATTTTCAGAGATTGAATTCTTTTGGGTTTCAAATCAAAACTGGTTTGACTGTCAAATGGTTAAAAACAAGCTAATTTTATTAAAGCTTCTAACAGTATTACATTTAACATTCATTACCAGTAATAATAGTAGATGTGAGAGATATAAGATCATAAATCCCAGATTAACATTTATTATCATTAATAATACTAGATGTGAGAGAGATAAAGTTACTATAGTTCAGTGAGGATTTTAACATGTATAGTTGTCTTATTCAGTTTGAACTGCTATAACAAGACACCATACACTAGGTGACTTAACCAACAGACATTAATTTCTCACAGCTCTGGAGGGTGGGAAGCCCAAGATCAGGTGCCTGTAGATTAGTGTCTGGTGGGAGCCCACTTCCTTGTTTATAGAGAGCCATTCTTCTTGTACCTTTAGGAGGTGGAGAGAGAAACCTCTTTCACGTCTCTTCTTATAAAGGCACTAATCCCATTGATGAGGGCTCCACCCTCATGACCTAATTACTTCCCAAAGCCCCTATCTCCTAATACCATTACATTTGGACTGAGTCCTCAACATATAAATTTTGGGGAAGCACACACCTCCAATCCATAGCAACAGTTAACACTATTGATGCTCCTGCAGAGAGAGAGAGAGAGAGAGAGAGAGAGAGAGAGAGAGAGAGAGAGAGATACAAATTTTAAAAATATATCTTCTAATTAATTTCAGAGAGGAAAGGGGAGGGAGAGAGAGACACAAACATCAATGATGAGAGATAATCACTGATAGGCTGCCTCCTGAACACCTAACATGGGGATGGAGCCCACAACCCTGGCATGTGCCCTGACCAGGAATTGAACAGTGACCTTCTGGTTTATAGGTGGACACTCAACTACTGGGCCACACCAGCCAGGCTTCAGCAGATATTTTGAATTCCTTTTGCTCTTTCTGTGAATCCTCTACCAGCTGCTTTGCACTTTGCTTCAGAAGGCCTGCACCTGAGACTCTCTCTGGAGACCTCCTCTGAGCAAAAAATCTGCAATACCTGACATTCAGGTTCAAGTGTCTGAAAATCCAGCCATCCCAGCCTCTAGCTGGATGAGGCTGAACCTAGACTTGGTCTGAAATCACATCCTTGCTTGTCTTCCCTCTTTCCTACCTTCCCTCTCTTCTTCCTTCCCTGTTTTCCTCTGACATCACCTTCTTAATAATGTACTTCCGCCTGAGGCCTCATCTCAAGGTCTTCTTGAGGAGAACCTGACCTAAGATAACATGTAACAGACAGCTTTACAATAAAGTAAGAGAATGACATTCATAATTAGAGTATGAGCAGAGCCCATCATGGCACAGACCTTGTACAGATTGTTACAGAGTTTACCAGGCAACCAAAGAACACACAGGAGTACTTGGAGCCACAGGAAAAACCCAGATGTTTCACATGTACTGGTACAGTGACTCAGGGGACACTGTATCTCTCCAAATCCTGAGCAATCCAATATGGAGGAGGCTTTCCCTTTATACCCTTTGGTTTCTTTGTCCCCCAGATATGGATCATACTTCTGGACCTTTCACAGGCTTTGCAAAAAGCCCCATGTGTTGGGGTGGGGGCCGTAAGACCACACCTAAAGGCCTGTCCTGGAGCCAGCGCTGATAACCCTATCTGGGGGTTGTGTATTGTTCATGGTTTATGGCCTCTCTAAAATGGGAGTAGTACTTAGGTAAACAGGTCTTGCAGGACCAGATAATTAAGGAAGGGGCAGTGACTAGACTATAGGCTCACAAGAATGTGCATTAGGTTACTGGCACAGGTTCAGATTGCTAGCCCTCCAAAAATGTCTCATTTTCCCCATCAAGATTACTTCCTAAATCAACAGCAGCACCGTGCTCTTTAGTGATTCCTCAGAAATATCTGGGTATGATTATAGAAGGAAAATAACTCTCATGGCAACTGGGAACAAAAATCAATGAAAGTGGATTTATTACAAAAATTCCCATTTCTGCTCACAGGTTACTGAGGTCTCAGGAAGTGAGGGCTGCATGTTGACTGGTGGCGTGACACCAGCGCACAGGTGAAGGAAGTTGGCAGTCTGTTTTACATCTAAATTTGGAATACAATACCAGAAATCTGTTATATATGTAAATTTGGAATGCAGTGCCAGAAGGTATCTTTTACAGGTTTTCACAGAAACTCAAATATAGTCATAGGAATTTGTTGAATTTAAGAAACAGTTTTGTCTAGGAATAGGCAATGGAGCATAGGAAGGATAGATCTCCAAATTTTCCACAATAACATGTATTGATGTTATAATCAAAAAAGTAAATTACTTTTTAGTTACTTTATAACTTTTTACTTATAAGATATTTAAAAATAAAACTAAATTTCTACCATTAGGGAATTGTTAGTAATTGCAAACATTCACGAAAGGAAATATTGTACAATCAGTAAAATAATGTTTATAAAGTGTTTTGAATGAGACTGAATAATATTATGAGATGACATCAAACGACAAAGGCAAGATTCAAAATTTTATATACTATTTGATATCCTCTATAATGTATATAGAAAATAAACTAAAAGGAGTTATATTGTACTATCAGTTACTTTTCACTAGATCATGAGGTTCTATATTTTTCTTATTTACATTTTACAAACAGTCTGTTCTGAATATTTACAGTCACACAAGAGTAAACTTAGTAAATTCGGAGCCGTGTGCTTAGATACTCCTAGGCCTGGCATGCTAACATCCTGAGGTAGTATTTCTTAACAGGCCTAGGAGTAATTAGTTGTATCTAAAACATTTGAACTAATTTATGCCTTTAAATGAATCCCATTTTTCTCTGCCACACTTGCCCATTTTCCTCCAAGCATCTATCTTCCTTTGAATGCCTGCCACTTCTTTGTCTCAGGAAAGCTTAAATTTATTTCCAGCAGATTCCCTCACATTCACATGAAAAATGTACATCTGCTGTGTGTTTCTTTTTTCCTCACATCTCACTGAGAGTCGGTTAGCATTTTTCTGATGATTTATGAAAAAGTAAATATAGTTTTCAGCGCTATTCACCCCATGTAAATTTCTAATGATCCCAAATGTGAGGGTGTGTGTGACAATGACGCCTTGGGAAAAAGCCAGCTGCTCTTTTCATTTGAGCAATGGTTTCGTATTATTCAACTCACTAAGTAGGCTTGTTTGTTTCCACAGCTGTTGACTTCAACTCCCTCTCAATGAATGAAAAGAAAGAGAAAAAAGGAAATGCTTCCTTCCACATTCCTTCCTGGCTACCTCTTTCCTAGGTGGTAGACTTATCCTTTATTACAATCAGGAACCTTTGGAGCTAGAAAGCATCTAATAGATTATAACTGTCAAGTACCCTCTTTGTAAAGTAGTTTTACTTTGCATACATTATGTGTAATTAACCACTTATTGTCAGGTAAGAAAATTAAGGCTCAAATTCATTAGGTAGCTAGACTAGGGTCACAAATATTATGGAGTGAGAGTTTGAGTCACTCCTTTCTTTCTCTCACAGATAGAACTGTAAGGGCTGATATCCTTATTGAACTTAAGGTCTAGGAACGGCCATAAGCCATAAAATAAGCCTTTTGTTAGGCTTCTGGGCTTTGTACACTTGGTTTCAATCTTCAAGCAAGGTAGCTACTGTCTGCCAGCAAGAGGATGGGGAGCCTCACAGGCTTAGGGGTCCTGTGGTTCAAGTTTCTGAAGGGCATCTATGAGATGTTTCAACTCCAAGTCTCAAGGCCTCATTCCTTCCTTACCAAGGTCCTGACTGCTGCTGAGGACACTTTCCTGATGGCAAACTCAGCTTGTCGTTAGGCTGACGACTCTGAGTTGGTCCTGGGCCTGGTCTTCACATGGTCCATCTCCGGCTGCAGGAGGTCTGTTTAAAGGTGTGAAGGGGTTTTCCGACTTTTGCACCGTTCCTGAAGTGGACCAACTTGAGCCTTTCATTTTCTCTTTTTAGTTTATTATGAAACCCTTCCACAGTCTTTGTAATTACCATTTACCTTGCACCTCTCAAAAGTCAAAGAAAACTTCACTATCTAGTGTACCCCTCCTGTCAGTTTCCTAAAGCTGCCATTATGAAGTACCACAAACCAGGTAAGAACCAGGAACTTATTGTTTCACAGTGCTGGAGGCTAAAAGGCCAAAATCAAGGGATCAGCAGGGCTGTTTCTGAGGGAGGAAGAATCTGTTCTTTGCCTCTCCTAGCTCCTGGAAGCTTCAGGTGTTCCTTGGCTTCCATCATCTTTCCTTGCCAATGTGTCTGTTTCTGGGTCTGGATGTCCCCTTTTCATAAGGACATCAGTCAGGTTGGATAGGGCCCACCCTAATGACCCCATCTTCACTTGATCTTCATAAAGATCATATTTCCAAATAAGGTCACACTTACAGGTACTGGGGCTAGGACCTGTATCTTTGGGGGACACAATTCAACGCATTTAATTGACCACAGGTGAGAGCTTAGCAGTTGCATTCCAGGGTCCCTTGAGGCTCCACAACCACCTCCGATAGGATCCTTATTGCCATTGGGCTAGTGACATAACTCTAGAACCTCATCCACAGAGCCCATAAATCTAGCTTCATTACCCCCCACCCTGCACTCTGGGTGCCAAATGTCTTATGTAGGCTTCCCGGAAGCAGACCCTGGGATACAGCTTCATGAGCAAGGGATTGACTAAGGGCCAGGGGAAATAAGTGAAAGAGAAGGGAATGCAGAGCAGTTTAGACAACTCTTCAGTCTTAGCCTGAACTATTGGGGAGCTCTAGACTATGAATTAGGTCATAATGTGCCCCCCTCGAGAACCAGGATGTCAGACTCTTACAGTAGTCAGTCTATGGTTACAGGCTGCCCCAGACTAAGATCTCTCTGTGTGGGAGAGAACTGACTCATGGCCAGGCCTCTGAAGAAGGGCACAGGTGCAAGGCTTTTGGAACAAAGCACAGAAACTAAAAGATGTGTGCATATATAGCTGGTGGCGTGGATTGGAGTGCATGGGGAGGGGGGAGAGCATGGGCAGGGTCTGCTATTCACTTCTTACTCGTTTGTGAAGCTTACTGCAGCTTCAACACACAAATGTCACAGGTAAAACAAGGTTACTTGGCACACTGAGGGTTCCAGGAGAACCAGGATAGGACTCCTGATAGGACTCAGCATGTGTGGAAGCAGGGTGTCCTTGCATGTGAGGGGAAGTGCCTGGCAGAGGTCATTCTCACATCACTGGCAGCTGCAAAGGCAACTGGGAGGCAGCTCCACTATGAGCTGAGATGTGGCAGGAACCAGCTCTTCAGGGGCAGCACAACAGAGCAGCAGCTACTGGTCCTACCTGAGAACCTGTTTATGAGATTCCCTGAGAAACTTCCAAACCAAGTGTCAGAGAAGCCATAGGGGAGATGCACTGAGGCCTTGCAGTAGCAGGGCTGTAGGTACAAGCAGATGAATTAATACTTATTATTTTACCATGCCACACTCTTTCTTTTTAATGCTCAATGGGTATGGCAATCCTTTGTTAAAGAAAAAAATTATTTTATTTTCTCCACAATGGAACAGACAATTCACAGGACTAATTAGAAAGATTGGATGAAAAGTAATATGAAGAAATAGATTAAGTTGAAAATAATTTTAAAAAATCAGAAAGGGGTACAAAGAATTTGGAATTTAGTTGAAGGCTGGTAGGTCAGGGATATATGAGGAAAAGATTACATAAATTCTCTCTTTGACGTGGGAAATGTGCAGGAAGAGAAAAAAACAGCTGTCCAAATGCTCCATGCCAAACACTTAGGTATTCCCTTAAGATGAGGTCTTGGAGTACAGATTAAATACATTTGAGGAAGCCAAGATTCCAAAAGGTTAATTGATTTTTCTCAAAATTACACTGCTGAGGATTTTAAGAGTGATAACTGAGAAATAGGTGTCTTTTATTTATTTATTTTTAATTTTTAAAAATTTGTTTTTGCAGAAAATAACATTCGAGTTTTTATTTTTTAAAAATAATTTATCTTGATTGTTGAAAATATTACAGATGTCCCTCTCTTTCCCCCCATTAACTCCCTCCTTCCCACTTTCTCTCCCTCCTCAGGCCATCGCTGCACTATTATCTGTATCTATGGATTATGAATATAAATTCTTTGATTTATCCCTTCCTATTATTTCCCCGGTCCCCCTTCCTTCTGAGAATCATTAGTCTGTTGCATGCTTCCATGTCTCTGGATCTATTTTGTTTGTCAGTATATTTTGTTTATTACATTCCACATATAGGAGATCATGTGATGCTTGTCTTTCTCTGACTGGCTTATTTCTCTTAGCATAATACTCTCCAGGTTCCTCCATGTTATCTCAAAGGATAAGGGATCCTTATTTTTTTTTACTGCTGTAATAGTATCCCATGGTATAAATGTACCACAACTTTTTTATCCACTCATCTACTGATGGACATTTGGGCTACTTCCAGATCTTAGCTATTGTAAATTGTACTTCTGTGAGCATAGGTATGCACACTTTCTTTATGATTGGTGTTTCAAGCTTCTTAGGATATAATCCTAAAAGTGGGATCACTGAAATAGGTGTTTTTTTAATACCAGAATATTCTATAGCTAATTTTAGATTTAGGTCCTTATACCCCAAACCATGCTCAACATCTGCCCACCTCCACTTTCCCATTCTTATCAGTAGGCCTTGTAAATTAAGTATCTTAATGCAATTTCTCTGATGTATATAAGTAACATTAGCACACAATCGCCATGTAAGTTGGTTAGGCAAATTAGCACCAGTTTTGCTACATCTGGGCCAAAGTCTCTCCCATATCTGACCTTTTAGTTGGAGTGTACTTGTTGGAATGTGTCTTACACTTTCATCTCTTGTCTCCTGTTAAGAGAGATTTGTGACCACTGACATGAAGTTTTCTCAGAGAAACATGTAGGTGTGACGTGAGGCAGTTAGCTTCTGAGTAGGTAACTTCCGGACTTGTGTTTGGGATTGCCCTAAATTTAGCATCTTCAGAATCAAGTGTAATATGCTCCAAATGTAATGTTTAAACCACAGAAAACAGAGCAAGTTAGGTCAAGATAGTGTTTCAGCTTTCTACTGCTTTTATGGGGCTCATCCGAGCGTTTGTCTCACTGCATGAGGGCGCCCTCTCATGGCCACAGATCCCACTGGTTCAGCAACAGCAGGATAACAATAAAGGTTACATATAGGCTTTGCAGAAACTGCAGATCAGGCCAGAAGTCATAATTCCTTCACTATCACTTCATACTCCAGTTGCCAAGCCAGCTAGCCTTACATTTGCTAAACTTAAGCAAAATTGTGTTTCTTTTTAAATAAAACATTTCTATTTGAAGAAGGGATTTCATTCTATTTTGACAAAGTAGCATTGGAAAATGACTTGGAAATGTTTACTTTGAAGTGTTACCTGAAATACTGCTTCCAAAGCTGACCACTGCTTTCCTGTGACCATGACCCTCACTCATGAGAGGGAGGGCACTAAAGCTCATGTTCTGTAAGACTCTAGCTTAGTTCATCTCTTAATATGAGCTCTTCCTTCTCAGAGTGGGTCCCTGTAATTTGAAGTATCAGCATTGATCAAATCATACCCATTTCTTCAAGTTTTAATTCCCTCTGTGCTGTTTCTATACAAGAGAGATTATTTTGTAATTTATTCAACTTATATTTCAAGATATTGACAAATGGAAAAAAATTAGCCACCATCCTAAATTTTATTATCTAACAGCACCATTATTATTCTAATGTATTTTCTTTTATTCTTTTCATATGCATACATGTATATGCCTATAATACATTTAAAATTTCTGATTGTCTATACTATATGTTATATAATATGTTATAATTATACTAGAGGCCTAGTACACAAAAATTTGTGCACTCGGGGGAGTCCCTCAGCCCGGCCTGTGCCCTCTCACAGTCTGGGACCCCTCAGGGGATGTCCACCTGCTGGCTTAGGCCTGCTCCCTGGGGGATCAGGCATAAGCTGGCAGTCACACATCTCTCTGGCAGCCTGGAAGCCCTTGGGAAATGTCCACTTGCCAGTGGGGAGCAGGCCTAAGCTGTAGTCAGACATCATTAGTGCTGCTGAGAAGGCGGGAGAGGCTCCTGCCACCACTGTACTGGCAGCCGGCAATTTGGCTTGTGGCTGAGTAGAGCTCCCCCTGTGGGAGCACACTGACCACCAGGAGGCAGCTCCTACATTGAGCGTTTGCCCTCTGGTGATCAGTGTATGTCATAGTGACCAGTCATTCCCAGTGGTTCTGCTGTTAAGGTCAATTTGCATATTACCCTTTACTGTATAAGACTAGGGGCCCAGTGCGCAAAAATTTGTGCACTCAGGGGGTTGGGGGGATCCCTCAGCCTGGCCTGGGCCCTTTCACAGTCTGGGACTCCTTGGGGGATGTCCAACTGCTGGTGTGCCTGGCCAGCCTGGGTGAGGAGCTGATGACTGTTTGCAGGCTGTCCAAGTCCCCCAGTTGGGACCCTCACCCCATTGGGGTGTGGCCAGCCTGTATGAGGGGCTGAGGGCCATTTTCAGGCTGCCCACAATCTCTTCAGGGTTCGAGTCCCTACTGGGGTGCCTAGCCATCCTGGGTGAGGGGCTAAGGGCCGTTTTCAGGCTGCCCACAGCTCCCATTGACCCAACGTCCTAGCGAGGCTGGCTGGAATCAGGTTTCTGGGGTTTATCTTCTATAATTGAAAACTTTGTTGCCTTGACGAAGCCTCCTGTTTGTTTCAGCTCCGTGGCTTCTATAATTGAAATTTTGTTGCCTTGAGCAGAGGCCACAACCGGCCTAGGCAGGCAGTTTCCTCTATCTCTTGTTTGCTCTAGCTCCGTGGCTGCCAGCTGCCATCTTGGCTGGGTTAATTTGCATATAGCCACTCTGATTGGCTGATGGGCATGGTTGGCTGGTGGGCGTGGCTTAGGTGTCTCAGAGTGATGGTTAATTTGCATATTACTCTTTTATTAGATTAGATTATTATATAGGATAGAGGCCTGGTGCATGGATGGGCACCAGCTGGTTTGCCCTGAAGGGTATCCCAGATCAGGGTGGGGGCCCTACTGGGGTGCCTGGCCAGTCTGGGTGAGTGGCTAATGGTTGTTTGCAGGCTGGCCACAGCCCCTTCAGGGAGGGGGGTCCTGCTGGCGTGCCTAGCCAGTCTGGGTGAGTGGCTGATGGTTGTTTGCAGGCTGGCCACGGCCGCCAGTGACCCAAGCTCCCAGTAAGACTGGCTGGAAGCAGGTATCTGGGATTTATTTGTCTTCTGTAATTGAAACTTTGTTGCCTTGAACAGAGGCCACAGCCGGCTGGAAGCTTGGCGTCCTCTATCACTGGGGCAACCAAGCCTCCTGCTTGCTCCAGCTCCGTGGCTGCCAGCTGCCACCTTGGTTGGGTTAATTTGCATATAGTCACTCTGATTGACTGGTGGGCATGGCTTGGGGCATAGCAGAGGTGTGCTCAATTTGCATGTTTCTCTTTTATTAGATTAGATATACGATATATTGTTTTGTTATTAGAGCTTTTGGGTAATGTGGATTAATTATTTCTTGAGTGAATTATATTCAGAGAATATGCTATAACTATTAAAAGCTTAATAACAAAAGATCTGGACTAAAGTGGACCTGATGTGAACCTACATCCAATTTCTTTCTTTCTCCTGGATGCAAATGAGGTTATTAAAATGTAACTTGTTTCCCATTATTTGTATTTCCCTTCCCCAAAGATAAACTACAATGAGGAGGAAGAGAATTTTATACCTGCTATACTGCTGGCTGGTATAGATATTCTTAACGAGTTCATGCTGCCTCAGGCTATTCAGCCATTCTCCTGTTTGCCCAATGAAACTTGGTCTATATACACTGACTCCCTGGGGAATCTATAACTGCCTGAGTAACATTCCATTATGGTTTTGTGTTTAGTTAGCCAATCATGTATATACTGAGTGGCCAGATTATTATGACCACCTGATGTTTGTAGGCAAATTAGCTATAATTTCACGTTGAAGTTGCTAGAGGGCCAGACCATTATAAATAGGGAAGCAGGTTGTTCACCATGACAGTAGAAGTGATTTTTTTTTTTGAAGATATGGGTAAACAATGTGATTTAACAGCCTTTGAATGTGGAATATATACTAGAGGCATAAATTCATGCCTTCCTTCATTCCACACCACCCCCTGATGATCAGCGCACGTCATAGTGAGTGATCAAACTCCCGGTCTCCCAGTCAAACTCACAGGGACACTTTCCATATTAGCACTCTCTGCTCTCTCTCCTCTTAGATGATCCTATATAATAAAGAGGGAATATGCAAATTGACTGTAACTCTGGTCAATTTGCACCCACAGCTGAGGCTAAGTTCCCATAACGAGCCTTAAGGAGCAATCAGCAGGGACCTGAGGCTGTGCGCCCACCCACCTCCTGCATGGGGCTTGACAGGAGACCTCAGGCTGCTCCCCCTGCCCTGGCACCAGGCCAGAGGAACTCAGGCTGCACCCTCTTCCCTGGTGCCAGGCCAGGGGACCTCAGGCCATGCCCTCTGCCCTGGCCCTAGCCAGGGGACCTGAGGCTGTGCCCCCCACCCATCGGTACTTGACGGGGGCCCTCAAGGTGTTTCTGCCGCCCTGGTGCTTGGCCAGGGGACCTTAGGTCATGCCCCCCACCCCAGCACAAGGCCAGGGGACCTCAGGCTGTGCCCCCTGCCCCGGCGCCAGGCTGGGGGATCACAGGCCACTCCCTCCACCCAGCAGGGTTTGATGGGGGACCTCAGGTCGTGCCCCCCTGCCCTGGCACCCAGGGGACCTGAGGCTGCATCTCCCCACCTGGCAGGGCTTGACAGAGTGGGACCGGCTGAGTCTGGATCTAGCCCAATGAAGGGGGGCCGTCCAGGTTTGTGTCTCGAGAGATTTTGAGGTGTACGTGGGTGGTTGAAGACTTGACTCTGGGTTCCATGGTGCACCCCAGACTCTGACAGGAGGAAGATTTTCATATATGTTTTACTAATTTTCTTTAATCTCTGACACTTATATTATAGAGAAAGGGCAAATATAGCAATATTAAAATATTTCTTCTAATTAATCCCCTTTTAATGTGCACGAATTTCGTGCACTGGGCCACTAGTATATATATAATCTAATAAAAGAGTAATATTGAAATTGACCATTTCTACGGGATGCCTAAGCCACGCCCACCAGCCAATCAGAGCAGCTGTATGCAAATTAACCCAGCCAAGATGGAGGCTGGCAATCAGCTCCCACTGACCCAACGTCCCAGCAAGGCTGGCTGGGGTTTATTTATCTTATATAATTGAAACACTGTTGCTTTAAGTCGAGGCCCAGGCAGGTAATGAAGCCTTCTGTTTGCTTCAGCTCCGTGGTTTCTATAATTGAAACAATGTTGCCTTAGTAGAGGCCCAGCCAGCCTAGACAGACAGTTTCCTCCATCGCTGGTACAATGGAAGCCTCCTGTTTGCTTCAGCTCTGTGACTTCTATAATTGCAACTGTGTTGCTTTGAGCAGAGAGAGGCCCAGCCAGCCTAGACAGACAGTTTATTCCTGGTGCAACGGAATCCTCCTGTTTGATCTAGTTCCGTGACTGCCGGCCTCCATCTTGGCTGGGTTAGTTTGTATACAGCTGCTCTGATTGGCTGGTGGGTGTGGCTTAGGCGTCCCGGAGAAACAGTCAATTTCAATATTAGTCTTTTATTAGAGTAGATAGTGCTCTACAAGCTAAGAATGATGAGATGCTCACTCTGCTCATGGGAAATGGATCTGGAAAAGTTATTTCTTTTTCTAATAACACTCTCCTGAATGTAGTGACTAATTAGAATTCAGTTCTGTCTGACTTCACATCCTGAGAGCTTCATAATTACCCTTTACTGCCTCATGTGTGCTATGTAAACAAGAGAGACAATGCACTGGACTTACTTGTACCTTCTCTTTGGTACCACAGGCTATATGGCCTTCGGTTTGCTTTCTACATTTATCCTGAACCACTCTGGATTGCTTGCTT
The DNA here is from genome assembly GCA_004026665.1 of Murina feae. Classification (NCBI taxonomy): domain Eukaryota; kingdom Metazoa; phylum Chordata; class Mammalia; order Chiroptera; family Vespertilionidae; genus Murina; species Murina feae. The sequence goes on from PVJC01007872.1 coordinate 29,406, forward strand.
TCTGAATACTGAGAGTCCACATTCTCCAGATAATTTCAGCCAATGTCACAGCTATAAATATTAACCAAACACTATTATTTCCAAGTGAATACATCCAGCCATGACTGCTGCTCAAAATCCTGCTTTGGCTATCTAACTGCAAAATCAGCACTTTCTCTGAGATGTCTAATAGACATCTAGGTTTCATATCTAAACATAACCCTGATTCCTCTTTGTCCCAAATCTGATGCTTCCCCTCACTCCCAATCTTAGTAGAAATATCTCTGATTATCCAGTTGCTAAGGCCTCAAATTTAGGAGTCAGCCTGGATTCCCTATTTCTCACCCACTAGATCTGGTGTAGAACTGGTCCATTAACTAAACCTGTTAGTTTCATTTTCACAATGCATCTTAAATTGAGCTCTTGTCTCTTTTGTAGCTACCATGCCAGGCTAAGCTGCCATTATCTCTCTCCTAAATTACTATGGTGACTTCTGACTCATCTCTTTACTTGCATCATTATTTCTTTACCACACCAAGCCCAGGCCATTTTCCAAACAGGAGAACCACTGATTTAAAAAAAAAAACATTTTTCAGATCACATCATTTTCTACTCAGATTTTACAGTGGATTTCTATCACATGAAGAACAAATACAGAGTATTCACCACTATCCACCTGGTCCCAGGTAACCTAGGCCTTGGTCATCTTTTGGATTGACAGCATACGACTTTGCTTCAATCGCTTTACACTTTTGCATGACTTTTCTTCCTATCTATTGAACTCTCCTAGCTCTTGCTGCCTTTGGGCTTCTGATTGGCTAGTTCCTATTCCCCTAGATATTAATGTCCATCTTTTGTCAATTCTTTTATCTGTGAGCCCTCCCTCTATGATGCTCCCCTACCACACACTCATGTGTTCTCTGTCTTCAATGAGGCTTTATTTTTTCCCCTATGGTCCTTACCACAACCTAATCCATATCACGTATCTCTTTCTGAACTTATTTACTTCTAATTTTCCTCATTACAATGGAAACTCCATAGGGGTATATATTCTGCCTGCTTTGTATCCCAAATGTTTTAGAGTGTGCTTGGCACATAAGAGGCAATAAAACTAAATGGTGAATAAAATTATTTAGACATTTTTAAAAATCAAACTTTATACTTACTACTAGAGGCCCAGTACATGAAATTTGTACATGGGGTGGTGGTAGGGGGGAAGTTCCTGAGTCCTACCTGCACCCTCTCCAATATGGGAGTTCTCAGGTCCTCTTGCAATCCAGGACCTCTGGCTCTCAACTGCTAACCTGTCTGCCTGCCCTAACCACTGCCTGCCTGCCTGATCCCCCTAATTGCTCTCCCCTGCTGGCCTGATCCCACTAACTGCCCTCCCTGCCAGCCTGGTCGCCCCTATTAACTTTCTTTTTTAATCTTATCCTCTTCACACACAACTGTATTTGACTTTCTTATTGGCTTCTCCCTCTCACACAATTTTTCTCTCTCCTTTATGTAAGTAATACTTTTCCTACTGAATCATCATTTATAAACTTTTCTTTCCTCCTTATTTCCTACTTCTGTTCCATCATCCTTCTTCCCATTTTTCTACTACCCTCCTTCCCTCCCCACATTCCTTCTTTCCTTTATCTTTACCCCTGTCCTCCCTCCCCTTTTCCTTCCTTCCCACCTTAAATTTTTCTTCACTTCCTCCCTTGGACCTGCTTTGCTCCCTCCCCCATTCCTTCATTCTTCTCATTTTCCTTTTAAGCTCTACCAGCTCTCCCTTTAAAACTTTTCTTCCCTCCCTCTTTCTCTCTCATCCTTTCTTTCCCATGTATTCTTCTCTACTTACTTCCACTGTTTTAATACCTATCTATCTACCTGCCTAATTATCCACTATCATTTATCTTTTTTTCTTTTCTGACTCCTACTTTTAAAATCTGTACCCAATACACAACTATACTTGATTTTCATTATAGCTCCTACAGTTCACTCATACATCCTCTTTCCTTCTTTAACTCTGCTGCACACTGACTCTTTTATAAAGTTCTTCCCTCCCTCCTTCCTTTTTTTATTCACTGAGCATTTCTATGAGTTTAAATGGACGCCCCCTCCACCTCCCTCCACCCCCACTGGGAAGCTCGCCAGGGCCCCCAGGCTCCCCACCTACCAGCCCTAGATACCCCCTAACACCTGCCTGGAGGGGGCAGCCCCAGCAGCTGCTTGTCCATAGTGGCAGGGGGTCCTGTGGCCCCCTCCCTGTTCCAACCCTCCCCCACCTGGTTACTTCCCCCTAAACTCTCCAGGGCTGCTGCTCCCTCCGCCCCACCCCCCACCCATCTCTCCATCTCCTGGCTCCCTGGGGATTCACCCCAACTCTGAAGGGAGGCCCTTCACAGGAGACCCCTGCCCCCGGTGGCAGAGAAAATGGAGCCGGCGAGAGAGGAGGCCCAAGTGTGTGTGGGGGGGGCGTGTGAGAGAGAGAGGAAGCAGCCCTCCTTCCCTCCTTAAAGCTTTCATGGGGAGGGGGGCGTTAACCCCCAGCCCAGGGCTCAGCCCCAGCCAGGTGTTCGCTGCCTGCCCCTTCCCCGGCCTCCTTGCCACCATCCTGCTCCCGTTCCCTGCCCAGGATCCCCAGCCCAGCAAAGGTGGCCAAGGCCCATGCAGCCCAGGCACTGCTGCTGCAAAGCAGGAGCACCTCCACCTCCGGACCATCCACCCCTCCATTTGGGGATCCGCCAACTGCCCGCAGCAGGTGTCTCCTAGGCTGCAGCCAGCATCAGGCACTGGGCCCGGGGTTCTCTGTTTCCCCTGGACCGCAGGTGGGCATCTTCTCTGTGTCCCCTGGGATACAGTGTGGGCGGCTTCTCTGTGTCCCCTGTGAGGCAGTGTGGGCGGCTTCTCTGGCGGCTGTGGCCTGGGTCACTGGGCAGGTGGCTTCTTGGTCTCCTAGGCTGCAGTCAGCTTTAGATGCTGGGATGGGCTTCTCAGCCTACCTGAGGACATGGGACGGGCGGATGTGGGGCAGACGGCTTCTCCCAGGCTGCAGCCAGCATTAGATGCTGGGCCCAGGTTCTCTGTCTCCCCTGGACTGCAGGTAGGTGGCTTCTCTGGTGGCTATGGCCTGGGATCACAGGGCAGGTGGCTTCTTCATCTCCCAGCCAAAGCTCGCCCCAGGCGCTGGAGCTGGACTTCTCTGTTTCCCCTGATTTCTGTGTCTCCAACAGACCTGGAGCGGCCAGAGCCAGGATGCTTGCAATGTAGCTGTGGCTGCCACTCAAGTATCCTGGCTCTGGCCTCCACCAGCTTTGTTGGGTTAATTTGCATATTTGCTTCAGATTGGTTGGTGGGCGTGGCTTGCGGTATAACGGAGTGAGGGTTAATTTGCATATCACTCTTTTATTAGATTAGACTAGAGGCCTGGTGCACAAAATTCATGCACAGAGTGGGAGTAGGGGGGGTGGGGGTGGTGTCCCTCAGACCAACCTGCACCCTTTCCCATCTGGGACCCCTTGAGGGATGTCCAACTGCCCGTTTAGGGATCGGGCCTAAACGGTCAGTCGGACATCCCTTTCACAATCCAGGACGGTTGGCTCCCGACCTCTCACTTGCTGATTGCCCCTAAACACTCGCCTGCCAGCCTGATCAATGCCTAACTGCTCCTGTGCTGGCCTGATTACCCCTAACTGCCCTCCTCCTGCCAGGATGGTCCCCCATCACTGTCCTCCCCTGCAGGCCTGGGTCCCACCCCAATTGTCCTTCCCTGCAGGCATGAGTCCCTCCCAACTGCCCTCCACTATAGGTCTGGCTCTCCCCCAACTGTCTCCTCCTACAGGCCTGGGTCCCCCCAACTGTCCTCCTCTGCCAGCCTGGTCCCACCCAACGGTCTACCTCTGCCAGCCTGTTCTACCCCAACTGTCCTCCCCAGCAGGCCTGGGTCCCTCCCAGCTGCCCTCCCTTGCTGGCCATCTTTGACCACATGGGGGAAGCCATCTTGTGATGGTCAATTTGCATATTACTCTTTTATTAGATAGGATTTTTGGATTATGCTAAGAGCAATTGGCTTTTCTTTAAGATTTGTGAGAAATACATGTTGTTCCAATCTGTTAGAAAGTACACTTACAGATGGAGAAATGGTATCAGAGAACATGGAAGGCTGGGCTGACGTAGCCTCAGTCTTCATTTTGAAAGGCAGTATAACAGCCACGTGAAGGAGGCTTTTCTACCTTTTGTTAAGCCACTGCTGCCTACACTGCCCATATTTTTTTCCCACTTCCCTTATATTCTATTCTATAAAATATACTCTCTTCTTCAAATATATAGCTACTTATATACAAATTTACTATGGGATTCATTATATTATTGTAATTTATTTATCAAATTCTCTGAACTTGTTGGTGTACAAACAAAAAGTAGCTACTTGTTTTATCCACTGACTTTCCAATTCCCTTTCTTTCATCATTTTTCCACACCTGGAAGTCAGGAAAACTGTTCAGCAGGCTCTATTGTTAAATATAGGCTCCTATGAACCAGCAGATCTCCTGAATAGATACCTGAGAGAAACAGTTGTACAAATATGTTTACGGCAGTTTCATTCATAACAGTCATGGCCTGGAAACAAAACATTCATCGATAGTGTGATAGATAAGGGCAAATCATTTACACCAGGGAAGTCTATGCAACAGTAAAAAAGTAGTGCAGGTACAACATCCTGGGTGGCACACACAGACATAATACTGGGGGAAAGAGGTTAAACACAAAAGATTTCATAAGTACACTTCCTCTGTGTTAAGTTCAAGATGAGTTACCCATCTAAAGTGAAAGAGGGCAGGATAGTAGTTATTTACTCCGAAGGTCTGCCTGGTGGTGACACATGTATAGAGATAGGTAAAAGGTTATGTAGCTGTATACTTGGAATTGTTCATATTATGTGAACAGTTTCTTCAAAAGAAAAAATAAAAGCCAGTCTAGGCTCGTATAAAAACTTTCAACTCCCTATTCCCTGCTCCCAACCCCTCTCCGGGCTTGATCCGCAGTTCTCCAGACTTACGGAGCGGTAGGAAGAGGCACTGAATCTTTCTTGTCTCTTTCTTTTTTCTCATCCTCACTAGTTTCACTCTTCAGAGCCAGGCACAGGACTGAGGAGGACTTGCAGAAAAGGCCAAGTCTTTCTCCGTTGGGGCTTGTGTGACAGATGTACAGATTCTGCCTCTCTATCCTTGGATGTGTAGTGGAGAGAAAAGTTTTCCTCTTACCCTCTGCATTCAGTGGCTGGGACCCTGCAAATTCAATGGACAAGAGGCAGATTCACAGGAGAGAAGAAAACAGGGTTTATGCTTGCAGAGTGAGTGCAGGCAGGAAAGACACAGTGGTAATTCCCAGGGGTGGTCAGAGCTTGGGATTGATATACCTAATTCAGTAGATGGGAAGGGGGTAAAGGTCACATATGGGGAAACAGATGACTTCTTGGAAAGACGCATAGGTTTTCAAGAGGAAAACAGGACATAAGAACATTTGTGATGATGTTTGTCTATGCAGGTTTGAGTGACCTTTCTGTCTGCAGGGCCATAAAGCTCCTCTGAAGAAGGAATTTGGAGTAGGTTTTATGCATGTGCTTCCTTCTTAGCAGGAGGTCTGTCCTGGAGAGGGATTTATGGTGGGCCTATTTCCCAGTTGCTTCTTTTAGTCAGGTAATGGAAGCTCTGAGAAAGCTTTTATTTTCTTTCTCTCTCTCTCTCTCTCTCTCTCTCTCTCTCTCTCTCTCTCTCTTTTTTGGCATTTGTTGACTCTTAAATGTTTTCAGCTTAAAATAACCTTTGTCGTGAAGTGGTATATTTTGGGGTGGCATATTCTGATCTGCTATTGTCGGTTCTCATAGGATGGCTTACTTGAGGGCCCCTCCCACTGCACCTTTCCTGAGCGGGAGCCGCGCGCCCCCTGGCGGACTCTCAGAGCCACCTCACCCTGTCTGGGCATCCCCCTCTGGCATTAGGGTTCTTTAGGATGACTGTAGTTCAGCTATCTCCTGTAAAATGAGCTTTTCCCACCTGGAAACTGTCACCACCCCCTTTGTCTTTCTAACTCTAGAATTACAGGCCGCTCCTAGTAGGTATGTTGTTCTCTCTCTGCTCTGCAATACAAGCGCTTTGGCCAGCTTATCACAGAGAGGTTTTCTGTCTGTATCTGGTTGCTCTCCCTTCAGACTCCAGGGGTTCCTGTGAGGCTCTTTAAGCTTGTCTTTGGGTGCAGCTTTCACTGGTCTAGAGGGGGTGGAGGAGGCAGTTTGAGGGAAAGAAAAATAGTGCAATTTGCTAACAATTCTCGTCAAGGAAAACCTCATTAATCTCCTGTGTTCATTCTTCTGGCCTCCTCTTGTTCGAGTACATAATGGGGTAAGGTTTGCAGGGCCAGCGTGGGGACCACGCATCAGGGAAGCCTGTTAGATGGTCTGTCCTCTTCCCCTTTCACCCATTGTCTTTACTGTTTGCATCATAGGGAAAATTCAGAGACGACTGGAAAAAAGCACTTAATATCTGTTATAAAATATATTTTGATCTACTTATTTTAGACACAACTATCCCCCTTTTCCACCCATATTATGCACAGATTGAGAACAGTGACTAAATGTGTATTTTTGTATCCACAGTGCCCAGCTCAAGTCTGATAGACCTGATATTTAACCAGGAGAGCTGGTAAAAAATGCATGGGAGTTCCATTTGTTTAGGAGCAACACACCCGTCCCCTACCTTTATTATCCTTTAAACATTGATAAAAGGGCAGTCTGAATGCCTCTGCGTCTGACAGGGCATGCCACAATAGCAAATAAAACAAAAGTCTCAGTGACTTAGACAAAAAAGTCTTACTTTTCACACATGCTAGATATCCATTGTAGATTTGCAAGGGTTTTCTTCATATCAGGGTTTTCTTCATAGCTGGTTTCTGGGATGTTGGGAGCTTTATTTCCACACGTTTCCATGATACCAGACATAGGAAAAAGGGGGAAAATGTGAATCACATACTGGTATTTTAAGATTCTGCTTAGAAAGCACATACTAATTGTCCTCACATTTCAATGACTAAAGGAAGTCGCAAGGCGAAGACAGATGTCAAAGAGATGGAAAAGTCTAATTCTCTTAAAGTGAAGGGCAATGAATATTTGTGAACAATACTTCCATCTGGCATACGGTAGAGTTTCACAAACAGAATTAACCACTATTCATTTTTTTAAACCACTGTTCATATTGACTATATTTGCCTCTGGCAGGAAATAGAATTTCCAAGCAGTTTGGCAACTTGAGAAAAACCACACAGTTAGAGAAAGAGTGATTCAAACTTAGCAAGTCTAGTTGCAGAGACCAACCTTGACCATTATCTCTCTGTCATTCTATCTATCTGAAACATACTATATAATTCCTATACATAATTCTATATAGTATATATCTGAACACACATCTAGGTATACATAAATGTATGAGGCATGCCCCTTTGAAATTTAGAATATTATAAAACGTTGCAATCTCTCTTCTAGATTTCTGTCTTTATCTGGACTCTACCTTGTCTGAGTATTATGACTTGGTGCATGTACTTACAATCTTACTTGGCACATTTTCATAGCAAAAGTATTCATAAGAAATACATTGTTTTATATTTGTACTAGGGGTCTGGTGCACAGATTCTTGCACATTGAAAGGAAATTAATTAGAAGAAATATTTTAATATCGTTATTTGTCCTTTGTAATAGAAGTGTCAACCAAATTCACGATCAACAATGATAGATCTAAATACATGCATGCAATTGGCGACAGCAAGAGCCATATATCTATCGTGCATGCGTGAAGTCAACATTTATTTTTTAATTTTTAATTTTTTTTTATTTTTTAAATATATTTTATTGATTTTTTATAGAGCGGAAGGAAGAGGGATAGAAAGTTAGAAACATCGATCAGTTGCCTCCTGCATATCCCTCATTGGGGATGTGCCTGCAACCAAGGTACATGCCCTTGACTGGAATCGAACCCAGGACCCCTGAGTCCCCAGGCTGATGCTCTATCCATTGAGCCAAACCAGTTAGGGCCAACATTTATTTTTAAACTAGAAGCCCATTGCAGAAAGATTCCTGAAAGAATAAGGCTTCCTCAACCTATTCCTGCAAGAAAAAGGCTTCCTGAGGTGGAGCAAAGCTCCCTTCTCTGCTGCCTCGCTTCCTCTCATCTCTGCTGCCTCAGCTCCCTCCCTTCTCTGCCGCTTTGCTCCCTCCCGTCTCCACAGTCTCTGCTGCCTTGCCTCCTCCCATCTCTGCTGCCTCAGCTCCCTCCCTTCTCTGCCGCTTTGCTCCCTCCCGTCTCCACAGTCTCTGCTGCCTTGGCTCCCTCTTCTCTGCTGCCTCGCTTCCTCCCTTCTGGGCTGCTTTGCTCCCTCCCATCTCCGCTGCTTCACTCCCTCCCTTCTCTGCCACTTGGCTCCCTTCTGCAGCACTTGGCTTCTTTCTAGGCTGTCTTCAGTCTTCGCTCCGTGCCTGTGTATACAAATTAACTGCCATCTTGGCTGGGCTAATTTGCATATAGTTGCTCTGATTGGCTGGTGGGCGTGGCTTGGCTGGTGGGATAGCTTAGGTGTCTCAGAGTGATGGTTAATTTGCATATTACTCTTTTATTAGATTAGATTGCCAGTGTACATCATATCTACCAGCTGGTTGGTTAGTCGGATGGTCAGGCGGATGTACGATTGGTCACTTAGCCATATATATATATATATATATATATATATATGTATATATATATATAATGTTTGCCCTTATTTTTTAAGTATATCCTTTGTTGATACATACAGACCTAGTTTATTACTTTTAAATTCAGTTGGCTCATTTTTTAATCACTCATTATAGTTACTGAATCACATACTTAATTTCTCAAGGGTCAAAGAATTTTGATTTTTTATTTCACTTTAAAACTTATTTTCTTTAAAATAGTTAGGGAGCATATTTATATACACACCCCCTTTGTAGTTTCCTTTTGTTTAAATTGTTTGCAAATGACTGAAGGATGTGTGGTAAACTCATTTCCTAAGAATGCCTTTTTGCTTTACGTATTGCACTGTCATGCTCTAATACAGATAAATATTATAAATATTTATAAATATTTTATAAAAAATACAAGTATTCATAATGCATCTATTTATCAAATTGAATTATTTGGGTGCTAAATTCTTTATCATATATTAATATTGATGCTCAGTCACTCTCTATTGATGCATGTATGTGCCCATCCCTTCCTCCTCCACATCAGCTTATAGAATCAAAGGTCCAAATTATTGCTTTATAAGAATACTAGAGGCCCAGAGCATGAAAATTCTCGTTCTGGGGGCAGGGGGTCCCTCAGCTGGCCTGGCCCCTCTCACTGTGCAGGAGCCATCAGGAGATGTCCTACTGATGGCTTAGGCCCGCTCCCCCTGGGAAGCCTCCCTCTGCGGGAGGTGACCAGGCTGATCAGGGGAAGGCTCTGCCCCTATCCCCCTGCTGCTGTTGCCACTGCCGGCCCTTGCAGCTGCCACAGCTACCAGCCCTCCTTTGCCCTCACAGCCGCTGAGGCTTTGTCCGGAAGGATGTCCAGAAAACGTCCAGTCTATCCAGTCTAATTAACATATTACCCTTTTATTAGTATAGATGTAAAACGAAAGAGTTTTATGGATGTAATTACTTTGTTTCTTAACAAGCAAACCTACACTGTTATTATGAGGAGTTTGTGAGTCAGGAATCAAGTCAGGGGAGTTAATTAGATGACCAGATACCTAATGGTATTCTGTTAAGAGAAGTATTATGTCCATCTTTATATTGAATTAATTAAAAAAGGGGAGAATCTTTAAAGTTTATAGGTTGAAGTGCTCTTTCTTTCTTCTTTTGCCCATTTATCTAATTTTTTTCTTATATTAAAAATTTGAGTCCTATAAATAACATACTATCAGTTTCTGCGCCAATACAAAACAGATTCTTGTGGCGTTGACTGCAGACCTCTATTCCCCGGGTCTGAGGAATGACCACCTAAGTCACGAGGCCAGAGTTCCTGCTTCCATTGGCCAGGAGACATGACAGACCTCTACCTGCTGCAACCGTGGCCATGCACATCCTTTTGTTTTAAAATACTGACTTTTTAAAAATTTATTTTAATAATTATTTTGCTATTTTTCCAAAACAGATTATAACTACACAAAGTTTCTTACTTTGAGTGGCTCACTTCATGTTTATGGTTGTAATAGGTCCCTATTAGATTGTTCTGGATCTCTCTTTAAACATTTGGGTCCCAAAAAAGAAGAGAATGGGAACATTTAATTATAATATTATGATGTCAGATGACAAATTCATTTTTTCTATAATCAGTAAAAAATGAGACTCTGTTGGAGGAATCAGTGTGGCATGGTACTGAAGCTACCCTGTCCATGCTGATTGTTACAAACCAGGGTACCTGCAGGGCTACTTTTCTTCTATAAGATAGGGATGACAGTGGCTGGCACCCCTTCCCCATTCCAAACAAGCATACATGCCCTCATACAAAGACGTAGTGTTGCGTCCCACAATGAGGGCAGCTGGGAGTGCGACCCTGGCTGGCACTCTGTGCACCAGCACTGGAATACTGCTCTCAGAAGCATGGAGGATTGATGTGTACATCCCATTATTGCCCTTGCCCCTAAGCACCTATCTTCTGAACTTGGCAGCATTAGCTTCTACTGAGTATTTATTGGACTTGGACTTTGCCCATGATGTCTTAACTGTTGGTCAGCCTCCCCCCATTCTATCTCACTGCATTTTTCAAAGAGCCCACAGCACTTCTGGCATGTAGTTGGCTTTCTTCCTCTATTTCCAACGTGGCATAAATATCTCCTTATGGACTTGTGGTAGTTAGAAAGATGGTGGAGAAAGTAGTTAAATGTGCAAGGCCAATTTGCCCCGTTAGATAGAAATATGCCACTTAGTAATGTCCATGTTTAATTACCATATTAACCTTTTAATGAATATTACTATATAATAGTTAGAGGTATATTGGGCTGAGACCAAGGACAAATAGACCTGTTAATAAGTTCCACATGATCTTACAAAAGCTACTTTAATCAATCTGGGCTACAGGTTTCTTACCTGAAATATGAGATAAAAGGGACTTTATGAGTTAACCCTCACATTTATATAAAAGCTCATTCCTACATAAAAAGGAAGTGTTATACCCTCTGAAACTGAGCAGACTTCAGCAATAAAAAACACCCTATGTGTGCCCACTTTGCTTATCTATCTCATGGTAATTGTTCATTTACAGTATCTTATGCTGTAGATATTTTAAGGACCATTTCTTCTGATGTTCTTGATGAAAAAAATGTTATGCCCCATTACTCAACATTTACAACGAATGACTCTGAGTTGAGCTTGCTGGCAGCCAGCTCTCACTTTTATCTCTAGAACACTTATGATGGTAAAGGGAATTTTCTGAGATCTCTTAAAAGATGTTAGGGTCATGAAATGTCAAGTTTATGAAGATCTTGTTCCCTGTCAATTTTTCAACAAAATATTTAGTCACACTCCAGTTGATAGGAAGGGACTGCTTGCTGTGAAGTGCTGTTTTACTAGGGAAATACCAAACAAGACTGCTGCCTATAAAGGGAGGTAGTACTTGTCCTCCTAACAGCCCAGTTCATTCATTGCTCAGGCCATTGTAAGTCATGCAAACTGTTCTGATGTGTAAGATGTTCTTTTTCAAACATCTTAATGATCTTATATCCAAGTTGTTTTTTTTTTAATTGTGATTTGAAGTACGTTTGATTACAGGAAATGACTATAAGTATTCCCTTGGACACCCCCCCCCCCCGCCCCAAACCAGTGCAGTAAGTCCTTCTAATGGAGCCGTGACAGGGGGCCATCTGGCCTCTGTCCAACATGTCTCATTTCAATAAAAACCCTCTATTATCAACATAGGTATTTCTGCTTTTGAACAAGTTTTTTTGTTGTTGTTTGTTTTGTTTTTTAAAGATGAGTTCACTAACTTCCTCTTGGTTCTACCATTTGCTCCTGATTTTTCACTTACACCCTGCCTTACCTCCTTATCTTTCACCCTTTAATCTGCAAAGAGAAAAGGAAGATCATAGAGAAAGGAAAGGTTTTCCTCTTTCACTCGTGCATGTAAATCACCTGACATGTCAGTTAGTGTGCTTGTGTGTGTGTGTGCATGTTTCTGTCTTCCATATTAGGCTCCATGCCACATACCAGAATACAATCGTGATCAAAGTAAAAAATGCTTTTTACCAATGACTTTGCCGGTTTCCTCAATCATCTCTTAGATGGAAAAATCTTTATCTGCTAGTAACTTCCACACAAAAATGCCTGAGAATAGTCTCAGATTCTTAAGAATTTATAACTATTTTTATTCCTATAGCTCGATATTACAAAGAAAACTGAACTGAATATAAAATCATTAGATAATAATTTTTAAGTTTCTTGAAGGTATTTCTCTATTTTAGTAATGCTTTCTATAGTTTTGTTCAACACAGTTTTATTTCTAAGTGGTTTTACTTGTTTGAAGCCCACAGAATTTCATATTTATCCTTAAAGTCCAATAATTGAATATGGACACATCTAGGAGTTGATTACCCAGGTTTTCTATTAGGAATGTTTCCTTGAATTATAGTTTCAAATATTGTTTTTCAAAGAGCCCACAGCATATTTTCTTTTTCTTTTTTACAGGCTCTAATTATATATGTTTTTACAAACTCCAAAAAATGTATACACACTTTGAATTGTTATAAAGTCAATGTTTATTAATGTATAGTTCATTTTCAAAATTTAAAAGTATGTATTCATTTTTTGGGACATCCTATATATGTTAAAATATTCTGTTCCTTTTTATCATTCTCACTGGACTCTGTTAAATTTTCTATACTTTTTAAAATCCCTATTATCTATAGTATTTCTATTGAATTTTCAGGGGTATCTGTTTTCCCTTGAGCTTCTTGTAACCCTTTTTTCTTCTGAGGTGACCTTGTTTATTTGTGTGTTTGTGTATCTATTTATCTACTTGATTTATTTTAGAATCAGCACTTATTTCACATATCTCCTGGTTCTGAGTTTTCATATTTGTGATTTGTGGCTTTTACTTGTACAATTGGTTGTTAGAAACAGTCATATTTTGGGGCCCTCTCTTCAGCTGCTTCCTAAATTTTTTTATCATTTAATCAATGGGAACCCCTTCTTTTACATTGCCTGCCTCATTTCCCAAAACCCAGAAACAACGTTTCCCCAGGCCTGTCTCTTCTAGTCCCTCACATACTCGAACCTTTTTTTTCTTTTTCTCTTTTCACTTCCCAGTAGTCCGTGCTCTGATATACCAGGACTGACACCTATTGTCAGGTTTATCCACGCACGAGGTTTCTTTCCTCAAGAGGCTCAACCCTAATGTACTTAAGCTGTATTCTCCTGGGGGAACCCATGCATCACTTGTCTTCTGTGCAGACCTGCCGGTTGAATGGACTCCATGGTCTGTCTTATTTACGTGCCCACTTAGATAGTTAGAGATAACTTGAAGTTCTAGTAGTCTGTCTTCTAGGTAGATGTGGTTGTGCCCTCTGGGATATTTTATTTCTTTTTTTGTAGTTATCCTGTATGATATTTTTAATGATACATGGCAAGATTTAAAATTAGGAGACCTTTTTTTTTTTCCCCAAAACCTTTTCATGAGGAGGTTCTGAGTTAATGAATTTGGTTATTTTATGTTCATTATAATAAATTCTCAATTGGTGTTTAAATTAATAGGTCCTAGCTGGTTTGGCTCAGTGGATAGAGTACTGGCCTGCAGACTGAAGGATCCAGGTTCGATTTTGGTCAAGGGCACATGCCTCTGTTGTAGGCTCCTCCGCCAGCTCTGGTCAGAGCTCATGCAGGAAGCAACTAATCAATGTTCGATATGGCTCCCTGTCTTTCCTTCTTTTCCACTCTCTAAAAATCAATGGAAAAATATCCCTGGGTGAGGATTAAAAAAAAATTGAGTTAATAGTAGAACAATAATGAAAAAGATGATAACAAAGAAAATAGGTACAGGCTTACTAGTATTTCTAAACTTTCCATAGTGCTTTAAGACAGTTTTTATATTTGTTTGTTTGTTTGTTTTTGTTGTTGTTGAATAGGTATTTAAAAAGACTGAGAGCCACTGCTATTACCATGATTCCCAAATTCAGATAAAGTCAGTAGAATCAATGATGTGCTCTATGATCTAACTTGATATGGTCTATTAGGTGTCTAAAAGCACATTACAGCTTGTCAGAGAAAAATCAAATAAGAAAGAAAAGTAAGCCATGTCAGTCAGGGGACATTTCTCACTTTGTAACCATTTATTTATTTTTTTCATGTTGTAATTGAATTGCCATTTCATCTCAGTTCAATCTGATTGAATAGATAATTTATCATATTTTTGACTCTTTTCAGTCTCTCCCTTAATGCTATTTTACAAGATGTTCACATCTAGAAATATTGGCAAATTCATCTTTAATTATCACTCCAAATCTACCATGGCATTTTAGATGGTTAAGATGTAATTCAATACTTCCTTTTTAAACAAAAATTCAGCACCTTAGGAGAGCTTTGGGAGGTAGATTGCACAGAGATCAAGCCATCGGCATCAGGGTATAAGTACCTGCTAGTTTTTATAGACTCCTTCTCGGGATGGGTTGAAGCCTATCCCACCAGGACAGAAACTGCCTCTATAGTGGTCAAGAAATTACTCCAGGAGATTATACCTAGGTTCGGGCTACCAGCAGTCATAGGACCAGATAACAGCCCCGCCTTTGTAGCCAACATATCTCAAAGTAAAGCACAAGTCTTAGGCATAAATTGGAAACTCCATTGTGCATACCGGCCACAAAGTTCAGGACAGGTATGAACAGGACTCTAAAAATTTAACTAAATTTATCCTAGAAACAGGTGGAAACTGAACCAACCTCCTGCCCTTTGCCCTCTTATGGGCCAGGTGTACCCCCTACCGAGAGGGGTTCTTCCCTTTTGAAATCATATTTTGTAGACCTTCCCCATCCTATCCAAGGTTAGGGAGGAATTAAAAGCTAAAATTCATAACCATTCCTTGCTCAAGTCCTTGCAGGCTCTGCAGTATACCCAGAGAGCCACCCATAAGCATGTATGAGACGCCTTGCCAGTGCCCACCTTGGATCCTATACATCCCTTCCAGCCTGGGGACTCAGTGTAGGTAAAAAAGTTCATGACCCAAGGACTCACCTCAACTTGGAAGGGACTATACACTATCATCAAAAGCATGCCCATGGCTATTAAGGTTGACGGCATTCAGACCTGGCTACACCACTCTCAGCTCCTGCACCAGGAAACAGCCTGGATCCCAGCAGCCAGCGGCCTCACCCATGAGGTCCCTAGCCCGGGCTCCACGCAGGCCAGGGGGAGGCTCAATGCCTGCAGGAGGGGAACTGGGCTTCAGTGAGGACAGTACTGATGGGGGCCGTGGCACTAGGAGCCTTGATAACTGTAGGAACATTTTTTTTGCTGGCAAGTGAGAAAGTCCGGGGCCAAGTGGGGCTCGGTGTGCTGGGGGACAGGAGAGAAAGAACAGAGCCGAGAATGACCTTGAAAGAAATGGGGTGAGTAAATAGAAAACTAATGTGCCAAGCAGGCAGCTAGAAAAATTAAGTTGGTCAAACTACTTGTAGTTAGGGGGCAGTGCAATCCCCTGACTAATAAAGATGAGTCTATGATTTGAGTCATGTACATAAAACCAGTGGGAATGAAGCATAGTAACATTCATCTCAGGTAAAAACTGCTGTTTAAACTTTAACCCTGCCATTCTGGCTTCTATAATTGTTTGCTTGCTAAAATAATAGAGAAGTTACTTTGATCTCCTGAAATTATATAAATCACCCCATTCGATTGCATACCCCATTGATTGTGGTCTTTACAAAGGACATTCTTCTGCACATGGGAACCAGAATTTACTTTAATTGCTTTAATCGCTTTTCTATTGACTCAGTAGCTCCAGGAATGTTTACTATTGACTCAGTGGCTCCAAGAACTAAAACTATAATTAATCTGTAGAGATAATTAACTTGCTCAATTTAGCTTCTGTGCAAAACTGCTTTTGCAAAAACAGTTCCTCATTCCAACACTAGGGACATAATTGCTACCTTTGTGATTTTTTGCCTTTATAAGCCTGATGTTACTGCCATTCAGGGCTACGAGATTTGCAGTGCCTTTACCCCCTTGTAGCTGCCAGCTCTTCAATAAGTGACTCCTTAATTTGATTTCGTGGGGCGTCGTTGTGTGATTCGTGGGGTACACCACAAAAGCAGGTTGAATTCTGGGGCAGAGCACATGCCCAGATTGCAGGTTTGATTCCCAGTCAGGGTGTGTGCAGGAGGCAACCAATCGATGTTTCTCTCTCACATCAATGTCTCTCTCTCTCTCAAAACATCAATAAAAACGTATTTTTTAAAAAATAGACTTAACATGCACACATGAAACTCATAATCTCTGGGGTGTTTTATTTAATTTATTTGCAATTACAAGTCTACCCCAAAATATTTGTGATTTACAACAGTCAGTAGGTCAGCTCTGGCACCCAGGCTGAAGAGCAGTAGATACCTGGGGTCTTTTTTTCTCATGACAGATGATAGGAATGTAAGTGACAGCTATCAGGGGTCTACTTTTCTAATGCCATGTCAGGAGTGTATGTGAAAATAGACAGATGCAGGCAAGATCTCTGGAAGCATTTGCTCTTTTTCAACTAGAGTAAAAACCAAAGTCCTTCCTTTAGCTAACAAGACTCTACAGGATTTGTTCATCACATACATTATTACCTGTGTGTCTTCCTCCTCTGTCCCTCTGCTGAGCGTACTCTGGCCTGGGGCTAGTCTTCCAGCACGTCAGACATGTTCCTCTCCTGCAGCTCTGAAGTTGCTATTTCTTCTCCTCAGCATTCACACATTGTTTGCAAAGAAATTCAAATTGAGAGAAGATTCTTTTATTTTCTGTTTTTTTTTTAAATATTAACTTTTATGAGTTTATTTAAAGTCATATAGGATGATACTTGAATTTACAATAGAATGGGTGCTTTTTAAAAATTAATAAAATGAAATAATTTTCAAATGTTCATTTCCTCAAATCCAAAGAAAAGGACATTCACAAAGTATCTTCCTGACTGGTATTTAGGATTCCTGAAGAATGGCTATTGATTTACTCTACAGACATTATTTGAATTTCAAATGGAGCAATATCTTGCTACCCATAACACAAAAACAAAAAATCCCTTGCAAAGTACAACTATGGCTTACATATTATCTTATTTATCAGGGGAATAATGGGACAGCTGAAAATTGTTTCAGCCTCTGACAAAGATGGGAGAATCACTTTATGGTTTCCGATTATACTAGCTAGAACAGACGTGAATTCTCCTTGAATATTCTAGCTTTTGCAGAGCCTTTGCTTCCGTGCTTTAAACACATTCATTTCCAGTATAGTTGAATAGTTAAGTGCACTTCATTTTGCATTTTGTTTCCTGTGATATTTACATTACAATAGCAGAGTAAGATATAGCCAGAATAGCACAGCGATGTCCCAAATATCAGTTCATTTTGCAAGCAAAGGTGCCTTAATTATAAAGTAGGCAATAGCATTGCTCATTAATTATCCCCTCAACCCTTTCATACTATTCTTGTATTACCCGTCCTTTGGCTTGTTGGGGAGGGCTCATATTCCTTCCTTACCCTCCTTTAGTCTTTGTGGCTAGAGTAACATCAAAATAAAATTGACACAAGACTAGATTAAATGAAGAAAACCCAATTTAATGCATGTGCATGGGAGAATCACAATATGATGTTCAGATCAAATAATGACCCTAAAGAAATGATTGAATTAGGCACCTTTTGATACTTATTAGCCAAATAAGTAAGTTTTTGAGAAATTGACAAGACAAAGAACATTAGTGCTGGTCAGCAAGGAATCTAAGCAAGATTTGGGTGTGGATAGTAAATTAGTGAAGACGTTGCAAAGTTTCTTCACATAGGCTTTTTCTACTCTGGGGTTTATTAACTCTTGTGATCAGGTTGTTGATAGATCCTCCCTTCCCCCAACTAGTGGGTGAGTATGACGTAACCTGCAGCCGGAAATACCTGAGTGATTAACCATGTACCTTATATGGACTATACATTGGACCACCAATCCACACCTGCCAAATACCCTAAGCCCTTGTCCTACATGGACAACGCAGTAAGCCACCAATCAGTGTGCGCCGAGTACACTACGCCCCCACCCCTTCCCATTCTGCCCCTCAAAAGGAGTGCGCACCTCTGCACCTTTCATTGTTCTCCCCACGCAAGGCAGCCCGGCAGCTGCTTCTCCTCTAATAAAGCCTGAAGTCCTGGTCTTTGGCCTCTGTCTGATCTTTCATTTGTCTCAGCTCTCAGGAGCAGGGAGGGCACCCAAGGCACTTAGAGAGACAGAGGAGGGTCAGAGAGCTTGTGCCACTGCTGCTTCTCAAGTGATTTTACTTTTAAATAATCAATCTGCCACTGTGAAAACATTTGGGGCAGCCTGACAGGTGCAAAGAGGGCATTGGCCAAAAGTCCAAGGTTCTGAGGAGAAAGTTCTAATCCCTCAGGTTGCCTGTCACAGTTCAGCAGTAGCTGTGATCCTTCTGCTGGGTGCCCCTTCTTTCAGCTGTAGCCCTTACAAATCGTGGCTCCACCTTCCCTCCCCTTCTTTCCTGGAAGAGGTAACAGCTTCACACTGTTGTATTTCTCCCTGCCTCACTGCATCTCCCTGGTTTCCTTACCTTGGCCTTCTGCTTTCTCAATAGGGCCCTCATTAAACTCTTCTAAGGACTCTGTCTTTACACCATTCATTTCCTCCCCAGGGTGCATGGCTTCATAGAGTCATTTACCATGCAGTGTGTCCTACAGAAGTTTTAAAATAAAAATGATAAGGATGAGAATAAGTTATGATTCTCCAACGGGCAAGTCTATTTCAAATCATAAACATAGGATTCAGCTAACCTATCTTCTCTTCCCAGGAGACTTGTTCCCCATGTTCTTCTGAAAACTGGGTTGACCTTGGTCTTGCTAATCCTGTTTTCCAATCTGGATCCCCAACCATTCGACTCCGCAAACCCATTGGACCTGATGTCCATTGAGAGAAACCATGTGGCCTACTGGTTTGCTTTGTGGGTTTTTTGTTTGTTTGCTTTTTTGCCTATTGGGATAATCTATAGCTTAAAAAAATCCTTTTGTATATGCAAAGGATATTTGCTGTGGTTATTTAAAACCATTAGGCTCCCTTTCTAATGACATAATACATGAATATATTATTATTTTACAATAATATGAAAATATTATCTCAGATAATATAAAGCCCACAGAGTAAAATGTAAGAAGCCCTCTTTGTTACCTCCAACCGTACAGTCCATAAATAACTGCTCTTAGACAGTTAGCTAACATGCATCTCATTTCTGTTTTTAACATCAATGCAATCATAGTATATGTATAAAAATGTGACATGTATGTTATATGTATGGTATATCTTATATATATGTTATATAAAGGCATGTCTCTATACGAATATCATTATATATTATATACTAGGGGCCCGGTGCACAAAAATTTGTGCACTCGGGAGGTCCCTCAGCCCGACCTGTGCCCTCTTGCACTCTGGGACCCCTCTAGGGATGTCCACCTGATGGCGTGCGTGGTCAGCCTGGGTGAGGGGCTGATGGCTGTTTGCAGGCTGGCCATTGGGGTATGGCCAGCCTGGGTGAGAGATTGAGAGCCGTTTTCAGGCTGCCCACAGCCCCTTCAGGTTTTGAGTCTCTACTGGGGTACCTGGCCAGCCTGGGTGAGGGGCTGCTGGCTGTTTGCAGGCTAGCCACGCCCCCCAGTGGGATCCCTCACCCCATTGGGGTGTGGCCAGTGTGGGTGATGGACTGAGGGCTGTTTTCAGGCTTTCAGGCTGCCCACAGCTCCCATTGACCCAATGTCCCAGCAAGGTTGGCTGGAAGCAGGTTTCTGGGGTTTATTTATCTTCTATAATTGATACACTGTTCCTTTAAGCTGAGGCCTAGGCAGGTAAGGAAGCCTCCTGTCTGCTTCAGCTCGTGGCTTCTATAATTGAGATAATGTTGCCTTAGTAGTGGCAGCCAGCACTGTTGTTTGCTTCAACTCGGAGACTTCTATAATTGAGACAATGTTGCAAATATGTTGTTGCCTGGGGCTGGGAGCAAACAGTTTTACTCCTGCTGCAACGGAAGCAGCCTATTTACTCTAGCAGCTCCATGAGTGCCGGCCTCCATCTTGGCTGGGTTAATTTGCATACAGTCGCTCTGATTGGCTGGTAGGCATTGCTTAGGCGTCCCAAAGAAATGGTCAATTTCAATATTATGCTTTTATTAGATTAGATTATCATACAAAAGGTATAAACTCTGTATCTCAATTTGTCTAGTCTATCTATAGATGCCTTGGGTCTCTTTCCAAGTCTGTATATATTATTACAATTTGTTAAGTGTTGCATGACATTATACAGAATCAATATATTTTCACACTATTGCAAACAATGTGGTAATAATGAAAATAGATGGTTTAAGGGTACACAAAATATTTGAGTAAAATACTATGTACACCTTTTGATAATGTTAAAATGATATATAATGATTTTTTATTTTATGTAGAAATTTTAGCTTATAACTATGTAAAAATTCAACTTTTATATAATAA
>PVJC01007873.1:0-50078 GCA_004026665.1 Murina feae
CCCCGAGGGCTCCCGGGCTGCCAGAGGGATGTCTGGTTGCCAGCTTAGCCCTGATCACCCAGGGAGCGGGCTTAAGCCAGCAGGTGGACATCTCCCAAGGGGTCCCAGACTGCAAGAGGGCACAGGCCGGGCTGAGGGACCCCCACAAGTGCACAAATTTTTGTGCACCAGGCCTTTAGTATTTAATGTTTTTGCATCTCATTAATTTGCTTTGAATGTTTTTTTATCCATAAATCAATTGTTGGCTATTGACTCAAGAAGACCATATTTATCAGGTTAGAGAATTTATTAAATTGGCATATCCTATTTTTTATTTTATTTAAATTCTTTATTGTTTAAAATATTACATATGTCTCCTTTTCCCCCACTGACCTCTTCCCAGTTATTCCTACACCCCAGCACATGTCTTCATCCCTGCTACTGTCTGTGTCCATAGGTTATGCTTAAATGCATGCACACAAGTCCTTCGGCTGATCTCTTACCTCTCCCATCCTACCCTCCCTTGCCTCCCCTCTGAGGTTTGACAGTCTCTTTTATGCTTCTGTGTCTCTGGATCTATTTTTGTTCATCAGTTTATGTTGTTCATTATATTCCACAAATGAGTGAGATTATGTAATATTTATCTTTTTCTGGCTAGCTTATTTCACTTAGCATAATGCTCTCCAGGTCCATCCATGCTGTTGTGAATGGTAAGAGTTCTTTCATTTTTACAGCAGCAGAGTATCCCATTGTGTAGATGCATCAGTTTTTTAATCCCCTCATCTCCTGATAGGCACTTAGGCTGTTCCCAAATCTTATCTACTGTAAATTGTGTTGCTGTGGACATAGGAGTGCATATATCCTTTCTGATTGGTGTTTCTGATTTGTTGGGATATATTCCTAGAAGTGGAATTACTCGGTAAAATGGGAATTCCATTTTTATTTTTTTGAGGAAAATCCATACTGTTTTTTACAGTGGCTGCACCAGTCTGCATTCCCACCAGCAGTGCATGAGGGTTCCTTTTTCTCCACATCCTCGCCAGCACTTGTCAATTGTTGATGATAGCCATTCTGACAGGTGTGAGATGGTATCTAATTGTCATTTGGATTTACTTCTTCTGATGATTAGTGACTTTGAGCATGTTTTCGTATGTCTCTCGGCCTTCTGTATGTCCTCTTTTGAAAAGTGTCTATTTAAGTCCTTTGCACATTTTTTATGGGATTGTTTATCTTCCTTTTGTTAAGTTGTAGGGGTTCCATATGAATTTTGGAGGTTAAACCCTTATTGGATATAACATTGGCAAATATGTTCTCCCATGCAGTGGGCTTTCTTGTTTTGTTGGTGGTTTCTTTTGCTGTGCAGAAGCTTTTTATTTTGATGTAACCCCATTTGTTTATTTTCTCCTTAGTTTCCTAGGAGCTATATTGGTAAAGATGTTGCTACTACAACATATGTCTGATATGTTGCTGCCTATGGATTCTTCAAGATTTTTATGGTTTCCAATCTAAGTTAGAGAATTTTGGTTTATTGATATTGTTACTGGGAAACTCTCGGTTGGGCTTGGGCTGTCTGTTGCTTTGTCCAATAACTAAACCAGGGTTGAATCATATTAGGTGTTGATTGAGAAGTCTAGCCAACCAAGAAGACAGAACACTTATAAGTGTCAAATCCTTCCTTCAAACAAGATTCAGGGGACAGGACTATAAAGGGGAAGGAGCCAGGGTGAGAAATGCAGTTGTGTGCAGGTCTGGGGGTCCGCAGACATCAGCTATTGTAATTTGACATCAAGTGATGAGATGATGTTGATGAGATGATGTTTTGACTCTGGGTGGGTTGGCCTGACCATGTTTATGGGTTCTGCTTGCTGGATTCACAGCTGAGTCACTTTATCAATCACTCTGCACAGGCCTTGAAAAGGAAACTTTAAGAAAAAACTTAACTCCCTATTCACATAAGTATGTGTGTCCTAAGGTTTAAAATAATATGATTACTTTTCATATTAATTCAGATGCCCTATCTATTAGATTATAAGCCGTTTATAATATGATATTTTCTAATTCTGAAAATACTTGAATTCTTATTAATGATACTTAATAATGATGTGATATAATTATAATATAACATTTAAATTAATTTATATTATTTTAATTTTACTTGGATATTCAAAAGCATAATTATATGATTTATATACTGTGTATTATATCAATATTTTTATTTGGCTTTGGTATCACTTCACATTTGTAATATGAACTGTAAATTGTACAAAGTGTCCTTATGCAATATGAACTGTAAATTTTTCAAAGTGCCCTTACAATTTGAAAGGCCTTCTAAAATATTGAGCTTCAATATATCCATTTCAAGTTCTACATTCATTACACATAATCCTCACTTCTTTTATTCTCAGACCAGATCTTTTATTCTCATCATCATCACCTGATTTTCTAGTTCTTTGAATCAACCACTATATTCAAATTTTGCAACCTTTTATATTTTACCTATCCATATTTAGCTAGATACCTCAACCTCTGAAATACTTTAAATTTAGTCTCACACCTCTAACCCAATTCTAATGGCTGAAAATCAATTATAGTCCTCTTCAGGAAATTTCCAGTGAAACTTAAGATGACTCTTCAAGGCAACTTACAAAAAAAAATCCAGCATAATACATACAAGAGCACACTGGAGTATAAATTTAAGGAGGCCATGAATTTTTTGACTCTTGTTGACCATTGTACCACAGCATATAGAAAAGTAGTTGCCCACAGTATGCTGGTTGAATGAATGAATAAGCATATTTCTTCAATCCCTAGTGTTTTAGCTATCTTCCATCCATACATTTACCTGCAATTCACCATTTTCATCCTTCATGTGCCCTGACTTATGCCCTGATTAATTATCCAGTCTCAGTGGTCTACACCCGGAGATTATTGGATTAATTGCAACTCTGAATCCACCCTACATGCTCACACCTCTCTCTTCATACGGTTTGCTTTGCCTGGAAGAACCTTGGGGTCACTTTTGTCTGTTTGGCTGCTTTCCCTCCTCCAAACTTAGTTTAAGACCAGTCGTTTTGTGAAATCTTCCCTGACTACTGCCCTTGGGCTAAATCAACCTTCTTTGCTCTCCCACGATATTTTTTGTCCTTACACTGCAGCATTTACACCACCACGTCATTCCTTTCCTACCTGCCCACTTACTTCTTGGCATCTTCCACTAATTTGTGAACACCTCAAAGATGGAAATTATCTTTGATCTTTGGATGCCCAGTGCCTCTCACACAATGGCTGTATATTCATTATTAATGGATCAATGAATATTTAGATTATAAACCAGCACCTATTCATCTCCTTTGCTTTACAGCATTGTTCTCATTTTATGCTATTATTTGGAGCTTTTTTTACATGAATATAGTTGGGTTTCTGAAAATGTTGATTTTCTTTACATATTTTATTTGAAAAATAAAAATTAAAATATTACTTAACAACTACAGGTTTGTGTTATAAAGGAAACTGAAATTCTAAGAGAGGTTGACAAGTATAATTTGTAAAGGTTTTTGTTTCACTTTTTTTTTCCTATTTATGTAGCACTGCTGTTCTCTTCATCAGTGTGTGAGCAGAGGCTTCCTGGTGGGTTGGGAGTCAGTAACCAGAGGCTCTGAATCTGATGGAAGAAGCACCGGTGGAGGCTGCTGGCTCTGCTGGTTATGTGGTTACTGTGTTAGGCAAAGTAAATGATCCAGTCAACCTTGGACTAACTCATGCTGTTTTTTATTTCTTTTTTTTTTCTTTTCTTTTTTTTTTTATTGCCAAACTACTCATTACCTGCTGAAAGGAAAGGAACCTAGGGAGAAAGAAATTCAACTTAGGATCACTGTCTATTGAAGAACAATTCCAAAGTATTTAGAGTAAACCTGTGTCATCTCAATGCCAAACCCTTAAATTAACATATAAGACTTCTGGCCTTACTTTCTTATTTCATATAAAATTAGAAAATTTATCCTATCCACTACATATTTAACCTAACGGGTAATATTCATAGAGGAGGCAGTATCTGTGAAAAAATAATTTTTATATTCTGGATTTTAAAACGTTTATTTTTCTACTTTATGATTCAGTTTTGCCAATAATACTTTATCTTTCTTAGTCTTTTATTCTCTTTGTATTTATCTTTATTTGCATTGTATTGACATTGTCACTTCTCAGTAGCATTTTCTCTTTATAATCTAAACCATGGAAAATAGAGTTTCTGGCTACAACTTACTTTACTGCACTTAGGTCTCATTAACCCTCACAAACCCAGGTATCTTCTTAAAATCACCTGTAGTTCTTTATTAGTAGTACTTTTGAAGGCAAATCATAGTAAACAAACATTTCAAAATTACTATGGGCATCTTAACTAACAGTATAGACCATAAGAATTATTACTGAAGCATTTTTAAAATTATAGGTCATATTCATTCTCCTTAAAAATCCGAAAAGATCCTGAGAGGTAGCATGGATCTACTCTACAATATGTGCTATGAAGGAAATTGATGAAAACATAAATGTTATATTTAGAAGGGATCTTGAACAGTGCTTTTTCAAGATTCTGCCATCCCTCTTCTCTTTTCCTTTTCCCACTATAGAGGTAAGAAAACTGAGACTTGCAGGGGCTGGGCAGGCTGCCTCGGTTCAGGCAGTTGGACATTCAAACAGGTTTCATTTCTTAAGTCTGTCCGGATTAGTCTTTAAAATACAAGTCATGAAAATTGGCAAATGCATCTCCAGCCCCACAAGAAGCAGTAGCAGAGGCATCAGCCTCATCTGGTAACAGTTGGTAGTTTCTAAATTGCACTGTTACACAGGCACCAGGCACGGGGCATTCGGCAAGAGGAGGAACTCCAGTATGTTTGCAGTCTGAGAATTTGTTACTATAACAATGATCTTAATTTCTTGCTTAGTGAAAAGCCCTTGACTATGTACTTCAATAGAAGAAAATAAACTTTCCTCCTAGCATATAACATTTTTATCCAGATATAGGGCAATGCATAAGTATCTGCCACTTGATCAGACCCTACTGCATTTTAGGGGGAGGGAGGAGTGTCATATCATTAAAAACAAATAATAATTTATTGAAGTATAATGGGTTAATTTGACAAAAACTAATAATCTTTTAATTATTTCCTGTTCTCTCACATATAAGATATTCTTAATTTTTTGAATATATTTTTATTGATTTCAGAGAGGAAGGGAGAGAGAGAGAGAGAGATAGAAACAGCAATGATGAGAGAGAGTCTTTGATTGGCTGCCTCCTGCATGCCCCCCACTGGGGAGGGAGCCCAAAATCTATGCATGTGCCCTAACCGGGAATTGAATCATGATCTCCTGGTTCATAGGTTGATGCTCAACCACTTAGTCACACCGACCAGGCTAGATATTCTTATTGTTGAGGTGTTTTATGTTTCACTCACTGTCATATATTCTAGTATTTGGCACATTTGAAGATAAGTTATATTTACATTAAATGTTATTTAGCATGAGAATACAGGGTCTACTTCTTTGGCACATTTATTTATTTGATAGACTGGTAGGCTCTAGAAAATTGAAACTTGCATTATTTTTTCTTTTTTTTTTGTTTCTTTATTTATTGAATTTAGTGGAGTAACATCCTATATAATAAAGAGGGAATATGCAAATTGACCATCACTTTGGTCAATTTGCACCCACAGCTGAGGCTAAGTTCCCATAATGAGCCTTAAGGAGGAATTAGCAGAGACCTGAGGCTGCGTGTCCACCCACCTCCTGCATGGGGCTTGACAGGGGACCTCAGGTCGTGCTTTCCACCCAAAAGGCTTGACAGGAGACCTCAGGCTGCTCCCACTGCCCTGGCACTAGGCCAGAGGAACTCAGGCTGCACCCTCTTCCCTGGTGCCAGGCCAGGG
This sequence comes from Murina feae, assembly GCA_004026665.1. Classification (NCBI taxonomy): domain Eukaryota; kingdom Metazoa; phylum Chordata; class Mammalia; order Chiroptera; family Vespertilionidae; genus Murina; species Murina feae. The sequence continues at coordinate 5,901 of PVJC01007873.1, forward strand.
GACCTCAGGCCATGCCCCCCGGCCTGGCCCCAGGCCAGGGGATCTGAAGCTGTGCCCCCCACCCAGTGGGACTTGACAGGAGCCCTCAAGTTGTGCCCTCTGCCTTGGTGCTGGGCCAGGGTACCTCAGGCCATGCCCCCCCACCCCAGCACCAGGCAAGGGGACCTCAGTCTGCGCCCCCTGCCCCAGCATCAGGCTGGGGGATCACAGGCCACTCCCTCTGCCCAGCAAGGCTTGATGGGGGACCTCAGGCCATGCCCCCCTGCCCTGGCACCCAGGGGACCTGAGGCTGCACCCTCCCCCCACCTGGCAGGGCTTGACAGGGTGGAACTGGCCAGGTCTGGATATAGCCCAATAAAGGGGGGCCATCTAGGTTTGAGTCTTGAGTGATTTTGAGGTGTACGTGGGTGGTTGAAGGCTTGACTCTGGATTCCATGGTGCAACTCAGACTCTGACAGGAGAAAGATTTTCATGTACATTTTACTAATTTTCTTTAGTCTCTGACACTTCTATTATAGAGAAAGGGCGAATAGCAATATTAAAAATATTTCCTCTAATTAATCCCCTTTTAATGTGCATGAATTTCGTGTACTGGGCCACTAGTTGGTTAATAAAATTATATAGGTTTCATGTATATAGTTCTACAATGCCTCATCTGTATATTATGTTGTGTGTATGCCACCCAAGTCAATTATCTATTCAAATCTATTTGTTATATAGTCCAGTATGTGAATAATAGACTTACACTCTGACTTTTATTAAAATACTTAAATTAGTTGTAAAAGTTAACTTATAATAACTTTTCACATATAGCTAAAAATTGAGGACACAATATTACATGAATTTCTTCTATCTGGTAGCCCAAAACATACTTTATACATTATTGATGAGACTAAATTCCCATTCTAGAAGTTTCCTTAAGAAATAATTAAAACTGCCCAGTAATATTATACCAGGTCATTTAAACATCAGTTGCTGTGAAATAAACATAAGCAAAAGGTGCAAAGGTACCTCTTTCGGCTCTGAAGCTAGAAAGTCAGATTTTCTAATTGCTTGGGTGACTTAAGGCAAGTTATACTAAGAATTTTTGCATCTAAATCTTTGCACCTGTCAAATGAAGATGGTAATGTCCTTAGACCTGCAGAATTGCTGTGAGAAATTAAATAAGAACATTCACTTAAAGAGATTAGTATGGTGCCGACATAGCCATATATATCAGATACTAGATTATGGGCAAATAATGCTAGTAGAAAGTTAAGTTAGGTATTTTTCTAGATATTGACTTTGAACTTTGTATATCTTGGTGAAATGGTAATATATGACTTTCCTAAAATTAACTTTTCTATAATAATTGTAATAAATAACTTTATTATTATCACATTGACTATCTCATATATTTGGCTAAACATTATTTCTGGGTATGTCTGTGAGGATGTGTCAGAATCAGATTAGAACTCAGTAGAGCAGTTGCCCTCCCCAACTTGAGAGAAAAAGGCAAAAGAAGAAACAATTTGTTCCTTTTGCCTCATGGTTGAGCTCAGACTTTGGCCTGTGATTTGCACCATTGTTTCTTTCTTTATTGATTAAGGTATTACATATGTGTCCTTATCCCCCTATTGCCCCCTCACTCTCCCACCACTCATGCTCTCACCCCCCTGGTGTCTGCGTCCATTTGTTAGGCTTATATGCATGCATACAAGTCCTTTGGTTGATCTCTCCTCCTTACCCCCGCCCTCCCCTACCTTCCCTCTGAGGTTTGATGGTCTGATCAATGCTTCTCTATCTCTGAATCTGTTTTTGTCCATCAGTTTATGTTGTCCATTATATTCCACAAATGAGTGAGACCATGTGATATTTATCTTTCTCTGACTGGCTTATTTCGCTTGGCATAATGCTCTCCAGCTCCATCCATGCTGTTGTAAATGGTAAGAATCCTTTCTCTTTTTTACCACAACATAGTATTCTATTGTGTAGATGTTTTATTGTACCACAGTTTTTTAACCCACTCACCATTGGTTTTCCTGGTTCTTTGGCCTTAAACTAATATTGAACTACACAACTGGATTTCCTGAGTCTCCAACATGCAAATGGCAGATTGTTGGACTTCTTAGCCTCCATAATCACATGAGCCAATTCCTTATGCTAAGTCTATCTGTCTATCTATCTATCTATCTATCTATCTATCTATCTATCTATCTATCATCTATCTATCTTACTGATTCTGTTTCTAGTATAATAATTAAATACAATAATGTAGTTACAATTATTGAGCACCTGTTCTTTGTCATATATTTCTATTAAATGCTACATGACCATTCAAACTTTCAATCACTTATTATTCACTAAAACCTTGTGAGATAGGATTCATTATCCAATTGTGAAGATGAGATAATTGCTCTGGGAGATGTTTGGTAAAGACTCAAATGGAAATTCATGTAACTGTCTATTTAATATAGTATTTCACTGCCTTCCCAGAGCCCTAATAGTTTAGTATTATATATATTTGCCCATAAACTTGTTTAGGGCACAGACCCCTAATTATCATGTTTTATGATAGAAAATTTGAGTTTTAAAAAGTTTCCTAATTAAAACCCTTGGACAGATTTCTGGTTCTCATAAGGATGAAGGAAGCCCACTGGCTGCAGCTTAACTATCCCACTGGACTAAATAAAATATTGATAAATAAATAAATAAATAATAATAAAGATTCTTAAAAATAAATAGTAGTACACAGAAGAGATAAGTCAAAATTTGAAAAACAGTGATGATGTGTTTCTTCAGGTTTAATTTTCTTCCTTTATCTCCTTCTTTTGAAATGAGGACAAGCCAAACCAAGCATGTTGTAATGATCATGGTCACCAAAACGTGGACAGAAGATCAGGGGAAAAATGGACTCAGTGAACTCTAGATTATGGAGGGAGTCCTCAATTTTTTCCTCTTTTCTTTCTCATCACTGACCCAAGACAAGCCTTGGTAATGCAGCTGCATTTTTCAGTGCAATAGATGCATAAGCCCCAAGAGAAATACCCTCCTTAGGTATAGAAACCAAGGAAAGTATCCCTTGTTGTGTTGTGTGGGGGCAAGGGATTCATATTACTTTTTTCTCTATCATGTTTCATTGCTCTGCTACTAGTTGTCCAGATCTGTGAAAGAGTGTAGAATGGTGTAACTCTGAAAGAACTCTATATTTTGGCCAGATGAATCAAATAAAAGGAACTCTGGAAGTCAGAGAGTGAAGGATAAATTCACAAGAAGAGGAGCTGGAAAAAAGAAAAGAAGAGGAGCTGGAGAAGGAGACTCCTAGTTTTATGAATAAACCAACCAAAACTCAGCTCCTAAGCTGTTCTTGGGCAGAAAACACCCAAAGAATCATAGCTAAGACTTTAAGAAAAGAAGGAACCTGTAAAGAGTCACCTGAGTTCCAGACCAATTCCTGAGAGGCTCATGTGATAAGCAGATACAAACTACACAGTTGGGGCTTTGAAAACCAAAGTGATATTTAAACCAATTTTCATAGAAGGTGAACCTTACAGCATGGACCAACCAAGTGGCTGCCTGCTAAAACAAATAAAGAAACAAATAAGTCAACATTCTCCACATACATTTCATAGGACCCCAAATCTCAAATCATATAAAAAGATACATAATACAATCCATAATTACTCAACATACTAACAATAAAAAAGTCACAATTCTCAAGGATAAAAACAATAAACAGGTGTCACATGAACAACTCAGATGTTGGAATTACCAGATAATGACTTCAAAGTAGCTTTTGTAACTGTGTTTTATGAGACAAAGGCGATCACTCTTGAAACAACTGAAAAAATAAAAATTCTCAGCCAAAAAATAAGACTATTTTTTTAAAAATGGAAATTTAATATGAAGAATACAATACTTAAAATTTTAATAATCACCAGTGGGTTTGATAATAAAATGGAATTGAGAAAGGGAAAGTTCAGTGAATCTTACAAACATGAATATAAAGAATGTTCCAAGCAAAGGTAGGATGGCTGGACCTTAGTTAAAGAAATTCTGCATGCGTAATATTGATCTCTGGACCAACTATGTAAAATTCATCAAAGGCAGCAGGATTACATAATGGAAAGTTGAGGAATATTACAGTAGAGACTATGTGTATTTCATTTCAAGCATATCTAGCTTTGTGATTATGTACAAGGTACAAAATTATTTGAATCAAAGTTTCTTCATATTCATTTAAGTTGTGCAGATTAAATGGAATCAAATATATAAAAATATCAAATTCATCTAAAATAAATAAACTAAATGCTAGTTCTAACTTTTAGTTTCTTATTCCTAAACTATATTTTAAAGTATTTATGGTTCTAGTCTAAAGCTTGATTGAACCAATTAGTATGTAGGAGATAATGTATTATGCACTTTCTCTAGATCTTTTAATGAAGCTAACAGCAGCATATCACAGAGAACTCATCTTGAGAAAGACGGCTGAGGAGATTTGCTGCACTGTATGTCGAACAAGGTTTCCAGAACACTATGTTCCCACACGCACCGTTCAGGCCCCTAAACCTGCTCTTAGCTGACTTGTTTCTGATAGTTCAATTTGTACCTACTGTCAATAAAAGGAACAATTTTGTGTGAAACAGTCTTTATTCATTTGAAAACACTGACCCTGGGTGTTTTTATTACCAAACTATTATAAAAATACTTCCACAACCGAATCATCTCAAAAATTAGGGCCACAAAAACATGTTTTCCTCATGAATTAGTATGCTTCCTAGCTAGGCCTGGAAAATTCCCCTATTCCATTTATTTTTTCTTTTCACCTTTGTAGTAGAAAACTCAGAGATAGTACATGTCCTCAAATGCGGAAACCTCACTCAACCAGATCTTAAATTTTTCTTTGTCTGTAGTTTTTAGTAGCTGGGTTTGAATCTCATTGCTTTTATTGTAAGCTGTCAAAAGTCCTTTCTGGAAGTAATAAAAACCACAGTCTTCCATGACACATATTGCTTCTCCAACACATTTCTGAAGACAATAAAAAATATTTTTTTCAGTTAAAGCAATTCCAGTTATTAATTTCTATATTATTACTAGTGTGTATTCTTAATTATTCTCACTGTTTGCTATATTTTATCTCTAGTTCAAGATATATTTCTCAAATGCTTTATATAGTTTATGAAAATATTTAAGGAAGTGACCCATTATTATATAATAGATACTTTTTTTCCTTTGGAAGGATATGTTGAGCAGTATATGTTGAGAAATGTGTTAAATTGGGTAGAACAAACATTTAAATTTGACTGTGCAATTTATTTACCCAGAGAAAAGGAATGAACACAAGTTGCATCTTGATATGCAACAATAACCTGTCTTTTAAAGAACAGCTGGATTTAATTCCATCTGTTAAATTTTATACAGAATTGGAAGAATTCAGTCCCAGCTAAATGAAGGACCAGTGAAGAAGTAGTGTGATGAGCCATGTTGATGTATTTGAGCTGAAGAGCTGTTGATGGCATTTTGTGAAAGTCTTGTTTATGAATGTGTTGATTAAAAATACAGGCCGAATCACCCTGCTGGATCACCTGGCGAGACCGTGGAGTAATCTGTGTCCTGCTCCTTTTTGACACTCCTTTCTATTCTTACCTCAGGCTTGTCACCTTCTTCTCCTCGCCAACTAGGGAGGTGCTCCATTCTACATACCAAGGGGAGCCCTCTCCTCCTTCAAAGTCAGCCGGTTTACTTCATATCTTCCCTGCCTGCTGCAAGAGACAGACGGGATGCAGCCTTTCCACTGGCAGACACTGACTGAGCAGAGAGATGCAGACAGATGGGTAACAGAGTAGGATTCTAAGTACCCTACAATTTATTGAGAAATAGAGGAGAGATGAATGGCAAAATATCTACACTGTTCACAAACCAGGAGGCCGCCCTGTTTGCTAGTTCTCCAAATTGTTTCTGGATAATTTAGTTCGTTTTTACTTTGTTGTGCTATATCTAAGGTATGACTCTGAGTTTTGAAAATCCCTTGTTGCGAATGATCTGCCCCAAAACAAATAGCATTTGGAACATTCAGGGAAATTCACATTTGTGTAATCATCCCAAAAAGAAAATTTAAGGTTTGACCTTTTAAAACGTTAATGGAAGAAAGAATTTATTTTAGTTAATATTTATAGAGTTTTCCTTTCCATTTCTAAACATCCTGATCTACAGTATTCACTCCTTTTGGAAATTTGTATTTGAAGATGATATTGATGGATCTCAGGCATGCAAGTTACTTTTCAAACCCATATTTTTTAACCCCACAGCTGATTTATATAAAATCACATATAATATGCTATAGGCTACTGAATGACAAATTGATGTTACATAGAAATAATTTCACAAGGTACTCTCAGGAAGTGAAGAGGGCTGTGAGGAAATCCAGAGTTTAAATTAGTACTGGGAAAACAATATTAGACAGGTTTTTATACTATAGGGTTTTACAGAGCTCATTACATATTATTGTGAATATGAAGGGAATGTGGATAATAATTTTTCTCAGGACAGCACTGATTTTACCAGACATTGTGATCCATGGAATACTCTTTGCAATAAATAACGTAGGCAATATTTTGGCTCAATGGCATTTGCATTTTAGTCACCAGAAAAACAATTGTTCTTCCAAAAGGACTTTGACCTTTCAGAGCTTTGATGTCCACACTGAGAACTTTAGTCAAACATAAAGGATATTTTAAATGAAAAAGTTATTATTATCATTATGTGTATGATAGATATTTGAAACCAAGTATCTTCCAAAATAATTCAGAGCAGCTCATTCCATTAGTAAAGCATAGTTTTGAAGGCTTATAAGATATCAAGTGCATAGTAGGCACTGGGGAGGTAACCACATAAAATGGTTATCAGCTTCCTGGGATCTCCCATACAGGTCACAATTTACCTACACACCTGGAAAGTATTATAACCTAAAATGCCCCAAACTGAATTAATCATCTTCCTCACCCGCTACTGTTAGCCCACTCCTCCTCCAGTGTCCCATGTTTCACTGTGACATCATCATCTATTCAGTTACTCAAGTCAGAAAGCTGAAATAATCTTGACTTCTCCATCCTCCTCACCTCCCACTGTCAGTCAATCATTAAGTCTCATTAATTCTAATTCCTAAGTAACTTTCAATTTCAGATAATTCTTCAGTTTTTACAGACTCCATTTTAGTATATCATCGTTTTTTACTTAGACCACTATTGCAGTCTGTGGACTTGTGTTCTCGTATTCAGTTTTCCTCCTTCCTGTTCAGTCTCCCAATTCTGACCAAGGTTATATTCTGATATTATTTTCTTTGCATAGCTAATATGTAGTCATTTTAAAGTTTTCACCTAAAATCTCATTTTCTCAGAGATATAATACCCAAACTTGGTATTATACATTGACTATCTTTTTAAAAAATATATACTTTTCATAAAATGATGAACACCAGACTGTGTCACTAAATTATAAGGTTGAAGACACAGAACAAATCCACCTTTGCCCACAACTCTAAAAATAGTAAGATTTAGTTACTAGTATATAGAAATGTCTTGAAGTTATTTATTCATTCCATGTTATTGCTTCTGCATCTCTTGCAGGGTGGAATGTCTGCATTCCTCTTTTCCATCTATACCTTTTCCCTAAATTAAATAGATATATTATTCAAGATTAAGATCAAATATACTTTCTTAGTGAATTTTTTCATGATCATACACTAGAGGCCCAGTGCATGAAGATTCATGCAATGGAGAGGGTGTTCCCTCAGCCCAGCCTGCCCCCTCTCACAGTCTATGAACCCTCAAGGGTGGGAGGCAACCTGACCATCAGGAGAAGGTGACGCTCCATCACACCTTTGCTGCTGCCACTGCTGGCCCCGGTTACCTGAGCCTTGAGCGCTCTGGGCGGCTGGGAGGCTGAGGGTGGGTTTGGCTGCACTGTGTACCTGCCACCTCCCCTAACCCCAGTGGAGCTGAAAGGACTCAGGGACTCTAGTGGGGCTGAGGGGACTGGCACCACCATCTTGTAGCTATGGGCACCGCCATATTTGTGACAGCATGATGGTCAAGTTGCATATTCCCTCTTTATTAGATAGAATTACCACAATGCTCCTAACATGTTTAGAATTTACCACTCAACAGACTACTTTCCCCTTTCATTGAGCATCAATACAAATATTTATCCTCCACAAGCACACAGTGATAATTTTCTTTAAAGCAAATATTGTGCAGAGTACATTATATAAAGAAACTTGTCAGTAAGAACTTGTTTAAATGAAATTAGTTTTACTAACACTGAATTATTCCTGTTTTGCAGAAACAGATCTTCTTCCATGTCTTCCAGACACACATATCCTACTGCCTAATTTGATGTCACTAACCAAAAAGTCTCACACTTAAAATATCCAAAAGATAATTGTTTTCTCACCTCTATCTGTGCCTCCTAAATATTCTCTCCCTCTTTAATGGCACTACCATTCATTTTTTAAAGTGGGGACTTGGACATTACATATCTTTGGATCCCTACTTTCTCTCACCTTTCCTACTCTATCTGTAAGCTCTAACAGCCAACTGTTTAGTGCTCTCTTCAACCATTTAATTCATTTTTTAAAACATGCACTAAACCCATCTTATTTAGGACACCACCATTTCTTCCCTGTGGTATGTAATAGCATGTGAAACTATTCCTCAGCCACTCCCAGCATCCTACATCTACCTCGTCAAGTTTTTTTTAGCTCCTGGCACAAGTCAACCTTTTCCAGTCTTTGCTCCTGTCACTCCTGCCTGAAATGTGCCTTGCCTACACTCTTCCTGACCATCAACTTCACTTCCTTAAGGGCTTGCTGAAATGTCACCCTCTCTGGATTGCTCTGACAACACTAGTTAAAACAGGACACCTTAATCTTTTCAATTGCTAGGACTTTATTTTCTTCATAGCCATTATTACCATTTGCCGTTATTTTTATTTACCACTTACTTGTTTTTTACCTGGATGCACTCATGAAATGTAAGATTCATACATACAGGAGTAATGTCTATGTTTTCTACAGTGCCTATGAAAGAATTTTACTTATCACAGCCATTCACTAAATAATTGCTGAATGAATTAAGAGATTTTATTGAAATAATTAAGATCATTATAAAAAGATGTGCAATAGAAAAGTAGACCTGAGTTTGCATATTGATTGAGGAGCTTAATAGCCTTGTGGTATAGGCAAGTCATAGAAATATCTGGAGCCATACTAGCAATTTCCTTCCCTCTAAAACCAACATGTAGATTTTTTGAAAGGGCTTGAGATAGTGTATGTAAAGCACATAGGGCAAGGTTTTCCATGCATATAGCAGAATCTCAATAAAGAAAGCAATATTTTAATTTTCAGCAGTAAATAGTAGTTGCAATAATGGCAGTAGTATATGGACATTTTTATCTTACTGATTGATAAAAATTTAACAATTAGAACAGTAAGGTTATATAAATTTTAGAAAAGCATTACAAGTTAACTTTTGTAAGAAAGTAAATTAAGTAGATTTCATATTTTTAATTTTAATTATTTTTAATTTGTTTTAGGTTATACTTGTATGGTAATATATCTAAGAATATATTTACTTTTAAGAACAATGAAAATAAAGGAAATTTAAATGACTCAATAGATTCTGCTCTGGCTAGATAGTTCAATTGTTTAAATCATCATCTGCAGATTTAATACCAGATTGTATCACATACAAAAATCAATCACTGGAAGCATAAGTAAGTGGAACAACAAATCAATGTTCCCTCCTCTCTCCCTTCCTCTATATCTCTCTAAAAATCTATCAGTAAATAAAATTAAAAATTCAAATAAAGAAGGGTTGGGCACATTAGATTTTGCTATCATGGGAAATTAGAGCTCTACAACTCTCTACCAAATTCCATGTTTTTAAAATGAAACCCGTGCATTCCTGAAATGTTATAAGTAGTGTACATTTCTGAAATGTGTTCCTTAGTGTGTGCTTTGGATATTTCACATGCTTCAAATAAAATATTTCAATGTCCTTTCTTTAAAATAATAACTTAGGTTCCACTGCACTATTTAGAAAAGGTTACAAACTTCCATTCTCTTTTTAATAGTCATTTTTTCTCATTCTCTAGCTAGCTTTTAACCTCAGTGCCATTTGACACCGAGATTAAAAATATCCTGCACTAATCATAAGATGTTTGACCTTTTATGTCCTGAAAGAAAAGGATATAGAAAAAGATGATATCATCTGCAGTGGGAGTATGTTTGACTCCATAGAAAAATCCCTATGTGCCATGTTTTTATTATGTAGCTTTGTTCCCAGGCAATTTTACCCCTGTGTATTTTTGTCAAGGAGATGTTTGATTCAATTTTATCTATTTGTATGTCTCTTTATTTCTGACAGGCAGCATTAATAAGAAGGAAAGATTGAGTGAATTTTTGTTTTCAGTATATGACATAGCATGCTTAGTTTAAAATAAAAAAGAGTCGGACACATCAGATGGCTAGACAACCAAGCCATAGCAAGCTAAAGCTGGAATTAACGTATTTAAAGGGGGGAAAAGGAGCAATAGTACTTGCTTGTGCAGTTGTTTATTTAGCCAATACAACCTGTCTCTTCTACTTTGTAGTAACATTCCTGAATCCATACATATTTAAATTATTGATACAGAAACATGAAATGTGTTTTCCTTCATATTGCTTTCTATGATAGCAGAAAGAAAACTATGGGCTTAATTCCATGATTGTGTTCAAAGGTAGTTTTTCTGGATCGTAAATGTGATGGGTTGAGATGTCATGGGAATAGGTTCCCTTCTGTATTAGCTTTGTTATCCTATTTAGTGATTATAACCTCTGTGTCCTGCTTAAATGTCAATTAGCCCTGTGTCCCTCCAGTATCCCTTCTAAATGCCCTGCAAACTGCTGGTTCCATATGGACTCCATTGTACTCCATGAGACTTCTACATTTGTTAGCATTGTTATCATTCTGTGACCATCAAGGTCCTTGAATGGCTATAGTATAACTAAAGCTAGTGACCATAAATTAGGAATTCAAAGTTAAAACCCTTCCTTGGATTGTATATAATTCTTTTTTTAAAATATATTTTATTGATTTTTTACAGAGAGGATGGGAGAGGGATAAAGAGTTAGAAACAGAAGAGAGAGAAACATCTATCAGCTGCCTCCTGTACACTCCCCATCGGGGTTGTGTCCACAACCAAGGTACATGCCCTTGACCAGAATCAAACCTGGGACCCTTGAGTCCACAGGCTGATGCTCTATCCACTGAAGCAAACTGGTCAGGGCTGTATAAAATTCTTTTTGGAGGTAGAGCACATATTCCAAAATGATTTCAGTTTGAACAAAAAGTGGTTTTAATTTTGTAATCATCACGTAAGGTTTGAGCTAGTAATTATACCCGGAAATATTTTCTTTTAAAAATATTGCTTTTATTGATTTCAGAGAAGAAGGGAGAAGAGAAAGACAGAAATATCAATGATGAGAGAAAATCGTTGATTGGCTACTCTCCCCACTCCCCCAACCTGGGACTGATGTGCAACCGGAGTATGTGCCCTGGCCAGGAATCAAACTGTGACCTCCAAGTTCACAGTTCGACACTCAACCACTGAGCCACACTGGCTGGGCTCCCTGGAAATATTTTCCACCTATTCCTGGAGTCTATTTTTGTATATAAAATTACCTGGAAATTCTGTGGCTATACATAACAACAATTTTATTATCTTATTAGTGACCAGGTGCATGAATTTGTGTACATTGAAAGGAAATTAATTAGAAGATTGTCAGTGGGGCAGGACTGGGCAAGATGGGCTGGACACGCCCTGGAGCCAACTTCCCAAGGTCCCTCCCCTGCATCTGTGAAGTGAGTGGGGTCCCTCTGGTGTGTGTGTGTGGGGGGGTGTCCCTCAGCCTGGTCTGTGAGAATTGGGCTGAACCAGCTCTCCAACATCCCCTGAGGGGTCCTGGAGTGTGAGAGGGTACTCTGAAAAGTTGTACAGGGTGTGGAACATAGAGAAGATTCAGGTCCAACAGTGCCCCAGCAACATGGCCAAAGATGGAATCTTGCGGCCCCATGAGGAATTGGGCTCCCTCCTCTCTGGTTTCAGGGTGTGTCACCTAAGAACAACTGCTGCCAAGTCACTGCAGCTCGGCAGCTCCTGAGTTGAGCACTGACCTGGTGGTCAGTGCACATCATAGTGACCAGTCAGATGGTTGGGCACTTATCATATTAGCCTTTTATATATATAGAAAAATTTGTGGTTCAGGAGCTCAGGTGGAGCTCAATTGAGTGAGTTTTCCATTCCAAATTATGTTAATTGCTTTGCTTGTTTGTATTCTGCTAGCAAATGGGCTCTTCAAGTTTGTCTAAGAGATATCACTTACCTATGAAGTGCTTTTGCTGTGTTGCCTCAGGCCTGAGCTCAGCAGGGGCTGTTCTACAGAATGCTCATGGGGGAATCACCAATATGGCAGTCTCAGGGCAGCTCAGAGTTCCTCCAGTTTTAGAAGTGATCTAATAAATGTTGCTTCTTTTGACCAAGTTTTAGAATCCCAGAATATTACCTCTCCTTTGTTCTGTTTGTTAAGCAAGTAACCAAAGCCATCCCAAATAAAGAAAGAGGAATTGAACTCTACTTCTCAGGGGGAGCAATAGCAAATAATTTGTGGTTGACTTTAATCTCTCACATTGCCAACTCTGTTAACCATGACATGTATCTGGTCAATTCTACCATATTTTAGAACCATTAAAGTGGCAGGATAGTAATATTGGATCAATTAAAAATTCACCTTCCTATCATTTCTCTTTCATTGATTTATTCATTTATTCGTTTATTCATTCATGCAAAAGATTAATCAAATGTCAATTAGGAAGGTGTATTCAAAAACTCACCTTCCTATTATTTCTCTTTCATTCGTTTATTCATTTATTCGTTTATTCATTTACTCAAAAGATTAATCAAATGTCAACATGCAGGTGATATTCCAGGTAGCAGGAAAACAGTTGCATTCCTCATGAAACTTAAATTCTAGTGAGATCAAGCAGATAATTTACAGATACATGTTACTTCAAATATTCTATTGACAAACTTTTGCAATCTTGATAACATCTCCATAAGGTAGATGTTTATAACTGATGCTTCTAATTCAAATAAAAGAATAAAGTTCACACGGTTCATAATTATTTTTTAACTAGGGTCTGCCTGACTCTAGTTTTTGTATTTGTGTATTAGGAAGGTTGATTAGATTTTAGTAGAAAATAGCAATTACTCTTTTCTTATTACAAATTTATGAGTTGTCTTCAGAATAATTTAGGAAATACAGTAAAACCAAAAATGATATTAAAAATTACAAGATTGTATTTCCACTGCTCAGGTATAGTCAGTGTGATGACTTGAGTGTATATATCTGTTCACTATTGCTTTGAAACAAACTATCTCCAAAACTCTGTGGCTTAAATAACAACCATTTGGCTCATTAGTGTATGAGTTGTTAATTTAGACTAGACTCAGTTATGCTCTTCTGGCTCTGCAGGGGGCTTTTACATGCTTATGTGTTCAGCTTAGAGTTAGCTAATCAACTCTGTTTCTGAGTGTTAACAGTGTGACTGCTGGAATGCCACAGGCCCCTCACAGAATCTCTTCTGCTACAGCAGGCTATAGTGGAGAATTGTTGACATGCCAATGATGGGGTTCAGAGAGAGAGGACAGATGTGTGCAATGCTTCTTGAGGTCCAGACTGGCATATTAGCACTAAGCAAGTTATTAGACCAGCCCAGATTTAAGGGGTGGGGAAATCAACTCTTAATAGGAGAAGAGGCTAAGCTATATTTCAAAGGGTAGCCTATATAATAAAACCTTAATATGCAAATCGACTCAATGGTAGAACAATTGTGATATGCACTGACTACCGAAGGACAGACCTCAATGCAGGAGCTGCCCCCATCCTGTAGGCCCCAACCCACAGCGGTGGCAGGCCAGGCCAACCAAAGCAGGTGCCAGCGGAGGGCCCCAATCGCCCTGTCAGTTGCCCCGCAGATTGGCCCTGATTGTTGGCCAGGCCTAGGGACCCTACCCATGCACAAATTTCATGCACCAGGCCTCTAGTAAACTCATAAAATGGTAAAGAATTGTAGCCATTTTTTTAAATTAACCTGCTATAATTCTTCAATTCTTTACCCTAGGTTTTTTATAAGTAAACATAAATATAAACACAAAAGCACATAGGTTTTATATATACAGCTTATACTTTACAGAAAGATTCTTAACAATGGCTTGGTATTATATTTGCTGCTATTTTTAAAGCAAAATGATCTATCACTATTGCCTAAATTTGCATTTTTTATTAAATGTGAAATTAAATATATTTCCACATATTTGTTGGCTACTTTTTAGCAGTATTTACAATAATTTTCTTGGATTAGATTAAGGATAAAATAAACTATATGAATACATTTTATAATTATGCATTAGAAACAAAAGCAGCAGTAGAACAACATTAATGGTCAATGCATAAATAGAGGAGAAAACCGTCATAAGTACAGGACTTACATGACATCCTGAATATGGAGACAGAAGGAGATTTAAACATCAAAGACAGTGTTGGCAAGATTGAAAGGGAGTGCCACTAACATAAATGGTGAAGTGTGAAAAAAGTGATTTTATGAAAAACTTCACTAACCATTTTGACCACAAGACTCAATCTGAACATCAAATGGATATATTAACCATAAACTATGGAGATATGTGGGTGTTTTATTAAAGTCATGGTAGGGAAATACTTTATTGTCCAAGTAGATCAATGTTATTTCCCAGGCAAGAGAAATACACATATTTGACAATACCACAAAGCATATTGTACTTAAAGGACAGAAGAAGGAAGAGAGATGAGCAAAAGAAATGCTAAGGATTAAGCAATGTCATAGAATAATTTCTTTCTCATTTCCCAGAACTATTATTTTATGACTCTCTTATATCAACCCCTTACTGAACTTGCTTTCAACTGACAATCATTTCTCACACTTGGCTGTTAAGAATAAAAGCTCTCAGAGGATCTTTCAGACAATGAAAATACTCAGTGTGATACCTCAATGACAGAGGCATGTCAGAATACACTTGTCCTAACCCATGGAATGTACAGTACCAAGACTGAACTCTAATGTAAACTATAGACCTTGAGTTATTTTATATCAATGTAGGTTAATCAATTGTAAGAAATATACTTCCCTGGTAAAGAGTGTTGGTAAAAGAGAGGCTGTATGTATGTAGAGGCAGCAGGTATATGGTAAATCTTTGTGCCTTATCCTGAACTTTGCTGTGAACCTAAAACTTCTCTAAAAATTAGTCTTAGTAAGAAAAAATTAAATGGTTATGTATAACAATATGAAATCTGGGCATAGTTCACTGAAAAAAATATGACTAAAAACAAACAAACAAACAAACAAATAAATAAATAATAAAACAACAAGGACAATCTCTCAGCTGCCTTTATTTTCCACCACCAAACACAAAATGCACCTGCACTGCACCCATCTTGCCTTTGTTCTACTCTTTACAATGAAAACAGTAGGCCTTTTCTTCCCAGGGGCATTGCTCAGTGGATCCCTTCCCTTCTTAACTTTTCAATGAATCAAACTTCTGCTGCTCCCTCTCTTTAGTATCACTTACCTTTTGTGTGTTTAGAAATCTTGCAATTTACTAAACATTTTATCTTTCAGTGTTACTTTTTTTTTAAAATCTCTAACATTAACCTTCACACTGAGATTGCAAACTGGGTTTTAGAGGGTTTTTGTCAGATGGAAACAATGAATATCTCCATCCCTCTTCCTATCTATATGACTACTGTCTGCTTTGCTTTATAATTGTCATATCCTTAAACGGTCTGTTATAAGTTGAATTGTGTTCCCCAAAAAGATATGTTGAAATCTTAACTCGTAGTTCCTGTGATCTTATTTGGAAATAACCTTCACAGATGTAATTAAGTTAAGATGAGGTCCTTAAAGTGGGTCCTAATCCAAGATTGCTGTCTTTATAGAAGATGAAATTTGGACATGGACACAGACATAGATTGAGGGAAGATGGAAGACAACAGCAGAGAGATATAGGGAGGACATATAGGTAGAAGAAAATAGAGGCAGAGATTGGAGTTCCAATATTTACCAGCAAGCATGAGAATCTACAAAAGGTTAGATAAGATCCTTCCATATTTCTTTCAGAGAGACCATGACCCCGCTGACACCTAGATTTCAGAGTTCTAAGCTCAGGAAATGTGAGAGAACAAATATTTGTTGTGTTAAGTGGTACTTTGTCATAGTAGCCTAAGGAAATTAACACAGGCCCACAAACCTTCACCCTAATGCATCCTGTTTTATTTTGCATTAATTTTTTTCAATTTAAATTTGTTACTGTTTAAAGTATTACATGTGTCTCCTTTTTCCCTCATTGACCTATTCCTGGCCATTCCCACCCCCCAGCACATGCCCTCATGCCCCTAGTGTCTGTGTCCATGGGTTATGCTCACATGCATGTATATAAGCTCTTGTGCTGATTTGTTACCCCTGCTTTTACTCAGAGATTGGATGGTCTGTTCAATGCTTTTGTGTCTCTGAATTTACTTTTGTTCATCAGTTTATGTTGTTCATTATATTCCACAAATGAGTGAGATCATGTGATATTTATCTTTTTCTGACTGGCTTATTTCTCTTAGCATAATGCTCTCCAGGTCCATCCATGCTGTTGTGAATTATAAGAGTTCTTTCTTTTTTTACAGCAGCGTAATATCCCATTGTATAGATGCACCACCGTTTTTTAATCCACTCACCTGTTGATGGGCACTATAAGAGCTGTTTTCAAATCTTAGCTATGGTAAATTGTGCTGCTATGAACATAGGGGTGCATATATCCTTTCTGATTGGTGTTTCTGTTTTCTTAGGATGTATTCCTAGAAGTGGCATTACTGGATCCAAAGAGAGTTCTATTTTTAATTATTTAGGAAACTCCATACTGTTTTCCACAGTGGCTGCACCAGTCTGCTTTCCCACCAGCAGTGTATGAGGGTTCCTTTTTCTCCGCATCCTCTCCAGCACTTGTCATTTCTTGATTTGTTGATGATAGCCATTCTGACAGGAGTGAGATGATACCTCATTGTCCTTTTGATTTTCAGCTCTCAGGTGATTAGTGACTTTGAGCATGTTTTCATATATGTCTTGGCTTTCTGATTGTCCACTTTTGAAAAGTGTCTATTTAGGTCCTCTGCCCATTTTTTTATTGGATTTTTTATCTTTCTTTTGTTAAATAGTATGAGTTCCCTACTATTTTTGGAGATTAAACCTTTACCAGATACAACATTTGCAAATGTTTTCCCATTCAGTGGGCTCTCTTGTTGTTTTATTGATAGTTTCTTTTGCTCTGCAGAAGATTTTTTAAAATACATTTTAGTGATTTTTTTACAGAGAGGAAGGGAGAGGAATAGAGAGTAAAGACATCGATAAGAGAGAAATATCAATCAGCTGCCTCCTGCACACCCCCTACTGGGGATGTGCCTGCAACCAAGGTACATGCCCTTGACCAGAATCAAACCTGGGACCCTTCAGTCTACAGGCTGACACTCTATCCACTGAGCAAAACCAGCTAAAGCTGTGCAGAGCTTTTTATTTTGATGTAGTCCCATTTGTTTATTTTCTACTTAGTTTCCATTGCCCTAGGAGCTGTATTGGTAAAGATATCACTACAACATATATGTGATACTTTGTTGCCTATGGATTCTTCTAATATTCTTATGGTTTTCCATCCTGTGTTTAAGTCCATTAGCCATTTTGAGTTTCTTTTTGTGTATGATGGTCTAGTTTCATTTTTTTGTATGTATCTGTCCAATTTTTCCAGCACCATTTATTGAAGACACTATCTTGATTCCATTGTATTGTCTTACCTCCTTTGTCAAATATTAATTGAGCAAAATGGCTTGGGTCAATTTCTGGGTTCTCTATTCTATTCCATTGATCTATATGTCTGTTCTTGTGCCAGTACCAGGCAGTTTTGAGAACAGTGGCTTTGTAATACAGCTTGATATCTGGTATTGTGATAATTCCAGCTTTGTTCTTTCTTTCTTTCAGATGGCTGCAGCTATTTGGGGTCCTTTTTTATTCCAGATAAATTTTTGGAAAGTTTTTTTGAGGAAACTTCATACTGTCTTCCATAGTGGCTGCACCAGTCTGCATTCCCACCAGCAGTGCATGAGGGTTCCTTTTTCTCCGCATCCTGTCCAGCACTTGTTTTTTGTTGATTTGTTGATGATAGCCATTCTGACAAGTGTGAGATGATACCTTGTTGTTGTTTTGATTTGCATCTCTCAGATGATTAGTGACTTTGAGCATGTTTTCATATGTCTCTTGGCTTTCTGAATGTCCACTTTTGAAAAGTGTCTATTTAGGTTCTTTTCTCATTTTTTATTGGATTGTTTATCTTCTTTTTGTTAAGTTGTATGAGTTCCCTATAAACGTTGGAGATTAAGCCTCTATCGGTGATAACATTGGCAAATATGTTCTCCCATGCAGTGGGCTTTCTGGTTGTTTTGTTGATGGGTTTTTTTGTTTTGTTTTTTTTTGCTGTGAAGAAGCTTTTTATTTTGATGTAGTCCCATTTGTTTTTCTTCTCTTTAGTTTCCAATGTCCTAGGAGCTGTATCGGTGAAGAAATTGCTTTGGCATATATCTGAGATTTTGTTGCCTTTAAATTCCTCTAGTATTTTTATGGTTTCTCATCTTACATTTAAATCCTTTATCCATTTTGAGTTTTTTTGTGTATGGTGTAAGTTGGTGGTCTATTTTCATTTTTCTTGCATGTATCTGTCCAATTTTCCCAACACCATTTATTAAAGAGACTGTCTTGACTCCATTGTATGTTCTTGCCTCCTTTGTCAAATATTAATTGAGTATATTGGTTTGGGTCAATGTCTGGGTTCTCTATTCTATTCCATTGATCTATATGTCTGTTCTTGTGCCAATACCAGGCAGTTTTGAGAACAGTGGCTTTGTAATATAGCTTGATATCTGGTATTGAGATCCCACCTACTTTATTGACAATAATAGATCAAAACACAAATGTGATTGGTGCCAGTGAAAGCTTATATGTATAGTACATGCATGAGTCAACTTAGCCTTTTCTATATATATATATAGAATAAACTTGCTTAATTAGACCTGATTCTGATTTAATTCAACTTGTTTCATCCCAGTGAAGTACCCCAACTTCTCTTTCATGTAATTGTCAGCAATGCAGCTGTAAATATCAATATTAAGCACATTATTATTGTAGATCATGCAGGGAGAACAAAGAGTAAAATATTTAACTACAGCAGTGTTTGATTATATTTTTCACATTGAAAAAACTTGAAGTCATTTTCAAGGTCCACCATTTCTTCTTTTCAGTTGGGTCAAGTTTCTAAGCTTTCTAAATCTCCATTTTTTGGCTAATGAAAAGAAAATAGGATTCCACCAAGTCTCCTATCTACCTACTCCAGAACTTATGTGAGAATCAAATGAGATGAGGCAAGGGAAAAATGCTTCACAGACATTTGGTTACAATGTAAAGTGTTTCCACCTGGCTATAAAGCAAGTTGTCATAGTGACTGGCCAGAAGGTGGAAGGACACTTAGCATATTAGCCTTTTATATAGTTAGATGTTTTGTGGGACCCAGTGGTGCAATCTCTCACATCTTCTGGATTTGGAATTCTAGGGATGGCACCTACTTGAAATATTTGGGTTCTCTTGGTATAGTTTGGTCTTGAGTGTTATTGTCCCATACATAGATGGAGTCTCCTCTCAGGGTGTCTAGTTATGTAGCTTTCTCTCTACCATGTTGACCAAACAGCACAAAACACAACTCTACCAGAACAACACAAAGGGAACAAAATGTGAATGTACTCATGACACTAATAATCCCAATAAAAGTGGCCTCTAGAACAAAAAGAAAATTAAGACTGTGAAAATAGAGCAAAACTGAAAAGAAAAGTAAAAAAGAAAAGAAACAAAAAAAGAAGAGAAAAAGAATATATGGGAAGAAAACACTACAAAACAAACAATAAGTCAAAAATGCAAACAACAAACACCCAAAGAAAGGTAGCACAGAATATGTTCTGGCAAAGCTTATATACAGAAAGTAAGGATAAGGAATTGCATGAATAGGGGAAGACCTTGGTTCAGTATAGAGGAGGTAGAAAAAGAATGAATGGATAAGAAGAAAAAAATAAAGTAAAAAAATGAAAAGAACAAAAAATTTTAACATTATTTATTCATGTATTAGCTTATTTTTGGAAAAGAAGAATAGAGGAGAAAGCACAAAGGCTTGAGTTAGTGAGTGAAATTAAACAATTAGGAGAAGAAGAGAGTAAAAGAAGAGATGAATAGCAAAAGCATTCAAAAATGAGTAAGAAAGAAAGAGAAAAGAAAAGGGCACATAGACATGGAGGAGGGGAGAGAAGTTAAATATATGAGAAGCCAACAGAGACTACAATAATAACATGTCAATAAAGCAGATAAAGAAGATCAATTTTTACAAGGGGAAAAAGAAAAAGAAAAAGAAAAACTAAAGTGAGGACAGGAGAAGGAAAACAGGATGAAAAAAGGAGAAGTGAGCAGAAAAAAAAGAAAATCCTATATAATAAAAGCCCAGCAACCGTAACAATGTAATGACCAGAACTACCACTCGACCAGTCACTATGATGTGCACTGACCACCAGGGGCCAGGAGGAGGGTGAGGAGTCACAGTGAGGCCTGGAGTCACATGCTATGGCCCAGAGATCCTAGGAACCACAAGCCCAGAGCTTGCTTTCCAATAAAAAAATAAATTGGGGAAAAGAAAGCAGGCCCCGATTGGCTTGGCTGGTGTGTCTTGGGTTCACAGGGACTCACTGGTGACGTGCAGGAAGTGCAGCCCCTCCAACTCCAAAGCTGGTTGCACTGGCAGCTGCTCCCCATCCAGCTCCATGGTAGATGCAGAGCTTCCAGGCAGCATCAGCTCCAGCTTCCAGCTATTGGCTTCTTGCCCACCCCTTAGCATACTAAGTGCACTTGGGGGTGTGACTTTGAGCACCCCCCATCTTTCCCCCAGACAGTAGTGCTCACACACAGTCAGCACAGCGCTGGCTGGGCATTGATTTGGCTGTGTGACTGAAGTCCATGTGCAGTTAAACATGCAGTTGAACTGCATGTTCACATTTGTAAGGAAGCAGGGTAGCCCTCCCTTGCCACCCATGTCACCTTCTAGGCTAAGAAAGGCCTGCTGATTTCCATGTTTCTCTTCCTTTCTGAAAACAAAACCTCTTGAGAATGAATGATCCCAACGATTGTCCCAACACACACTCATTGTCACTTTCACAGACATTTCCAGTCATTACAGCCTGTTCCTCAGTCCACAGTGCCCTGCTCCACCCATTGCCGCTCCTCACCTGTCACCCCCTGAGGACCACCTTATGTTATCCTATCTGAAATCTGAGCAAGACCTCAAATGCCCCCCTGTAATAGCTCCCTTGCCCTATCTTTCCTCCTCTAAAAACCTTGCATTTTAAAAATATATATTTGATTGATTCAGAGAAGGAAATAGAGATAGAAATATCTAATCTAATAAAAGAGTAATATGCAAGTTGACCATCATTCCGAGACACCTAAGCCACGTCCACCAGCCAAGCCACACCTTCCAGCTAATCAGAGTGGTTATATGCAAATTAACCCAGCCAAGATGGAGGCCAGTAGCCACAGAGCTAGAGTAAACAGTAGGCTTCCATTGCAACTGCCTGCCTAGACTGACTGAGCCTTCGCTCACGGTAACATGTTTCAATTATAGAAGCCATGGAGCTGAAACAAACAGGAGGCTTCCTTACCTGCCTAGACATTGGCTCAAAGCAACAGTGTTTTAATTATAGAAGATAAATAAACCCCAGAAACCTGATTCCAGCCAGCCTCACTGGACCTTGGGTCAATGGGAGCTGTGGGAAGCCTGAAAACAGCCCCTCAGCCCCTCACCCAGGCTGGCCACACCCTCATGAGATGAGATTGGAAGATACAGAATTCAATGAAGTGAGAGAGTGGGACTATTATAAAGCTAGGCCTTGAAAAAATGTAATAAGGATAAAGAGTAAATACCTTTGCAATTTTTTTACTCAAGAATAAGAATAAATCACAATAATGACTAAAATACACTAAGTGTCATGAGGAATCTGATAATGAGTTACTTTTATGTTGCTGTTTGCTTTCATTTGACTTTTTTTAACATGTCTTTATCTTCCTTACTAGATTATAAACATTTTAGATACAAGGTTCCCTCTCCTCTATACATACAAGTCATTGTAAAAAATATATATTTAAGTGAAATCTTATCTTAAGCCATATGTAGTTCATTTATATTAATAGAGCTCCTGTTCTCAATATTATTCCCACTTTAAATCTGTCATCTATTTCAACCCTGGAGAGGAATGAATAAATTATTTTTATTAAGTCATATTCTATTAATAGAACAGCTAATGTTAATTGAGTGATTATTCTATGCTAGACTCTGTATTTAAATATATTTTATCATTTTTCTTTGAAATAAAATAAACAGATACATACATTTTACATCTTTAAGCAAATGGAGAAACTGAGGTTTATAGAAATCACTTGTCTAAAGCCACATAAAATTTTCCATAAATCATGTTCTGCCTGTCTGCAGAGCCTCAGGCTATAACCTCTGCAAAAGTAGATGTATAAAACAATTGCCCAAAATAAAATTTCATCTTTATATGAATCTGTATTTTTATTATTTGGTTAAGGAAAATGGGGGGCATCTATAAAAGTAAAAGAAAAAAATGCTCAATAAAAATACTGTCTACTGCCCTAACTGGTTTGGCTCAGTGGATAAAGCGTCGGTCTGAGGACTCAAGGGTCCCGGGTTCGATTCTGGTCAAGAGCATGTACCTGGGTTGCAGGCACATCCCCAGTGGAGAGGGTGCAGGAGGCAGCTGATCGATGTTTCTTATCAATGTTTCTAACTCTCTATCCCTCTCCCTTCCTCTGTGTAAAAAAAATCAATAAATATATTTTTAAAAAATACTGTCTACTATCTGAGTAGTAATAAGCTATGTCTCCACTGACTTTTAACAGGCTGTGATAGGCTTTGTAGCGTATTCCACAGCGCCCTATCCATACTCCTAACAATTTTTTAAATAATGCATGTAAAATTTAGAATTAATCAAACAAAATCACTGAAAAATATTTTAAGCAATAAAATCTCCAATTTCCTTGTTTGTGGTATCTATTCTAATGTGATGCTTGGTAATAGTGAATCTTTTGTACATAAATATTGACGTGTCCATTTGGACACTAATAAAGCCTAATACCTTCCACATTTGGTAGCAATAAAAATGAAGTATGTATTGTTCTAGGTAGCCTTAATAGGTGACACTGAGGCTGAGTCAGATTTTATGAGCATTTTAAATTATATTACTCAGCAATTATTGTTAGCATGGGTATTTAGTATGTGCAATTATCTAGTGCTTTAAATTATCTAAATCAATAGGTAGATAACTTTAAAATGGTCCACATGAATTCATTTGACACTATTTTAGTGTGTCCGTCCAATTTAGCCTATATTTATACCTTGTAAACCAGGTTAGTTTAATGTTTAAATAGAGGCTGCTATAACATTGTAAAAGACATGAATGTTTCCATTTTAACATTGATGTATGGGCAATAAAATCTCTAAGATTGTCAAATGCTTCCTATTGCTCTACCAGAGTTTGTTTTCATTTCCTAATCTGAGTTTCAACTGTTTAATTATTAAATCTTGACTGCAGAGAGAAAATACAAAGGCTCAAGTCATCAGATAGTTAATTCATAGGTTCTTTTCAAATATTACAAACCTGATCACTTTTATCCCTTACAGTATTCTGTAGACATACAAAGATTTTACACACTTTAATATAAAACATTCCATATTTTGGTTTTAAGGCATATTCTTTGGGCAGGTTTATAGTAGCACATTAAGAATTACATTGAGTTATAGTTGTATCAAAATAACAAGTGAATATCATTCTATTTAACAACTGTTAAGTGCAATTAGTGATTGGGTTTAGACCACAGGCCAAGAAGAACTTATAAGTATAAATACAAATTTTGTTACATGTGATTAAGTAAAATTAATTGGATAATTAAAAAATAAGTTCAGTTTTAGATATTATGCATGTGTCACTTACAAAGATTATTTTAGCCCAGCCTGCATGACTCAATGGTTAAGCTTTGACCTATGAACCAGGAGGTCATGGTTTGATTCCTGGTCAGGGAACATGCTCAGGTTGTGGGTTTACTCCCTAGTGTGGGGCATCCAGGAGGCAACCAACCAGTGTTTCTCTCTTGCCATTAATATTTATCTCTCTCTCCCTCTAACTTCCTCTCTGAAATCAATAAAAATATTGTGCTTTTTTAAAGTTTTGTTTTATTGCTTAAAGTATTACAAAGAGTGTTAGATAAATCTCCACTTTTTTTCATTTGACCTTCCCCCCTACTCCCCTACTCCCAGTGTCATACAGAGACAGAACAGCATTGAACAGACTGTCAAACTACAGCTGGAAGGCTGGGGAGGGTTGTGGGGGGCGAGTTAAGAGATCAACTGAAGGACTTGTATCAATGCATATAAGCATAATCAATGGACACAAAAATATTGTTAAAAATATTACTTCAGCATAGCCCCACATCTTCCAGGTGTTAACGTCTCTTTGTGACCAATAGAAGGTCCATGTTTACTCACAATTGACAGCAGACCTGCGGAGGTTGAGCAGCTGTACTAAGCTTGTCTGGACTGAGAAGGACATTGGGAGGTCATCTTGCTATCTCTCTGCTTTCCAGCAAGCCCATGCTTAAATCATCTGTGTAACTGGGACATCCTGTTACTAAAGCTTGTAAGGAGGAATATTTCTTAGCCCTCTTTACTTCCCATATGATATTTAACAACTCTCATCAGTATATTCCTCTGTTTTATTCATTCATCTACTCTCTTTAGTTCTATTTTATTTTAGAAAGTCCATTTCATTATCCTTTCTTTCTTCAGAAGATATACCAATTATCAACCTGTGACTTGTTTCCCTCTTACATCGCTCATCATGATTCAGAGCCTGCTGAAATTAGGATTTTGTTTTGTTTTTAATTTTTGAACTAAGTATATGTGTCACTTTCTTTGTTACAAATATTTATTTCTATACATTTACCAAACCCTTATAAATTTTCTGAAAAGTTTTCATAACTGTCAAACCTTTTTTTTTTTTAATTTCCACTCCAATGAACTTAAATTCAATGGTTCATGATTCCACCTTTTCCATGGCAATAATTTAATTTGTTCCTGTCCTTGTCTGCCTAGTGTATGCAGGGGACAAAACTCCAACTCTGAATTTATTCCTCTTCATCTTCTTCAGGACTGTTACTGGACTGTTGATTGAAACTCTGAAAAAAATTCTTGGTTTCCAATAGCAATATTGCATAAGAAATACTGTCTTTGTAGTTAATGCTCTTTGGCTTTCTAAGGTAACTATTTAAAACCTCCACTCTCTTCAAATCTCCTTTCCCAGCACACTCTCTCTGTTAAGAGTGGATGATCTTAATTTCTACTTCACAGGGAAGACAAAATCCTCAGGAATTCTCTGTATTTCATGCCCATTCCCACTTCCTCCCCATCCCACACAGAATCTTAAGAGCCTTTTTGTTTGTTTTCCTTCTACTAATTAGAAGTTGTTATTCTTGGAAAAGGCTAATTTCTCCACATCTGGTTATTATTCCTTCCCACAAGATAAATTATATTGATACCATCCAGTCACCATTTATTCATGTACAACTTTTACAAAACAAACAATAAAAACCATCATCCCATCTCCTTCCAGCTCTGCTCCTCCCATCCCTTTATTTTTTCCTTCCACTTGGCAGTCAAGCATTTTAAGAACTACTTACACTTTCTATTTTTATTTCTGACATCCATTCATAGGTCAATTTGTGCTGTCCACCTTCATTTCTTATTGGACTACTGATCTGCTTTTTCAAACCACTATTACTTTACTTGTAAATACAAAGAACATGTTCATTTGTTGTCTTTATTTGACTTATTTGTAGCATTCACACTGTGTATTTTCTCATGGAAACATTCATGTGCTGACTTCTATAGCACCATCTACCCCTGATTTTTCTCCCATTGCACAGAAACCTTTTTTGAAAGTTCTTTCTTAAGCCATTAGTTAAATTCTGGTTTCTATAAGAATTCTGTCCTAAATGTTTATACATGGAATGGCTGTTATCCTATGCCATAGCTTCAATCCATATCCTTAAAGTTTGTGATACCCACTTTCAGCTATATCTCTGTTTTTTTTCAATGCATGCATACAACTTGCTACTGAATATATTTACTTGATTATTTATCAAACAGCTGAAATTTGGCGTGTTCATTTACTTGTAAGTAATTTTCTTCTCTGTGCTCATTCTCTCAATGAATGATTCCTCCACCATCCATTTAGATGCTTCGACAAGGCATACATTCCTGTCATCAAAGCATATTGTTTTATTTTCTCCAGCTATTAACCCTGTTCTAGGCCACAAATATTTCTTGCTTAAATGATAGTTCACTCATTAATTCTTCCAATTGATTCTCCATGTTAGGACCAAATTTTTGTTTTGATCTAATCATTTATTTCCCATTCTTAAAATCCATTAGTAATTAAAACTTTGCATTGAATTGGTGGTATAACCCCACAGAGAAAATTATTCATAAATTATTATTAATGAAAGTAAAGATAAGCAATTTGTCAATGAGACATATTTTAAACTTTCGTATAACATCTGCAATGTCTTCCTTGAAGATATTGTATGAGTCCAGGGCTGGCCTTGTCCTTAGATCTTTATTCAGATTATTAATTAACTAGAGGCCTGGTAAATAAAGAGAGCTAAAAAATATTCTTCTTTACAAGCTTTAGTAACAGGATGTCCAAGTTACACAGATGATTTAAGTATGGGCTTGCTGGAAAGCAGAGAGATAGCAAGATGATCTCCCAATGTCCTAAACCCAGCCTGCACCTCTCCGATCTGGGATCCCTTCAGGGATCCCCTCTCACAATCTGGGACTGATGGCTCCTAACTGCTCACCTGCCTGCCAGCCTGATCACCCCCTAACCACTCCCCTGCCAACCTGATTGAGACCTAACTGCTCCCTTGCTGGCCATCTGTAGCAGCCAGCTTGTGACAATGGGGTGATCATCTTATGATGATGTGGGGGTGGACATCTTTTGACACTATAGGGTCAGCCATTTTGTAATGACATAGGGCAGCCATTTTATGGCAGCCATCTTGTGATGACATGGGGTGGCCATCTTGTGATGATGTGAGGATGTGATGGTCACCTAAGCTTTTATTAGTATAGATTGTGTGATTTTTTAAATTTTTTCTTCTTGTTATTATGGCCAGATCTTATACTATTTTATTGAAGAATTACATGTTCTACTTATAGAATTAATATTGCTATACGTATCTTAAGTAATTTTTATCGCAATTCTATAAAGTAGACTTTGAAAGGAGGAAACTGAATTCTAGGCAAGTAAGATAAATGATCCAAGTTCATATAGCCAGTAAGTAGGATAAGAATTTGAACTAATTTCTGACTACATGTTATATGCCCACTTGTGTTCTAATGTGCAGCACTACTTTCTAAGATAACATTATTAAAATACTAAATGATAAATTTAACATGAAAATATAAGCTTAATTTTGCATTTATTTCATATTAATTTTATTATAGTGGTGTTTCTTCTTTTAGTGAAAGACTAACATTTCCCTTTTTATTCTTATTATTCCTATTCTGCTTAAAGAACACTTTAATAATTTTATTACATTTTAGTGTATACTTTAGATTTCCAACTTTTTTTTCTGACTCTGTATAATTTTTATGAGTGCTTCTGCACTCATTTAAGAAAATAATACCAATTGCTCAAGACTCTTATTGTATTCATGATCACACATATTTTTAAGTTTTCTGTAGGAAACTAAGATTAAAACAAAACAAAACAATAAGTTAATACCTTAAGGATTGTGGATCTGACTTTGCTGTGATTTTAAAAGTCTGATGTTTAGTTATCAGGTTATCTAGTTTTCCATATTGAGTTCAATCTATTATTAGTGTGTTTGTTTTTGTCTCTGAAGAAGGCCCATTGTTTATAATTGGAATATTATTTAAGAAACTTATCTTACTCTCACTGAAAAACAATCATAGGATTAGTTGAAAAGAATTAAACCCCTAATGAATAAAGTTTGAAAACAAAATTTAACTTTAGTACAGTTACCTCATTTAATGTTTGCAAAAACTTATGAGTATTGTGTTGTTTCATTTTTCAGATAAGAGAAATAGAAACAGAAAGGTTAGGTCACAGCTAAATATTATTAACTTTACTAAACATATCTTTACTAAAAATATAGCTATTTACAGAGGGGCAAAAGTAGGTTTATTCTTGTGAGTGTGAAACACTTTATTCTTTTATTATAATTTATTAATTATTGGATTATTTTCTATATGAAGAACTGTAACCCTACTTTTGTCTTGCCCTCTATTTTGAATAAGACTTGATCACTGTAGATGAGAGACTCACAGATTACCTGACATTTTAACAAATGTTTGAAAAATAGTTTATTAGTACAATTATCTTAGGATCAGACATGTGAGATTGTCAATCCTTTAGGTAAAAACAAGTGGGATATTGGCAATTTCATAGGAATAAATGTAAAAATTTCATTTAATATTTACAGAGGTGATTAAAAAGAAACATGATTACTTATACCAGAAGAGTCTTTAGAGAAGAGAAGATGCTTGAACTGTGTATTAAAAGGTAAGTCTTCAGAGTTTAGTAGGCAGATTAAAGGATGAAGGGCATGCTTAGTAGATACACACATGAAACATGGAGACATAAAAGACAGCTGTGTGGCCAAAGAACTACAAAAGGCTTGTGATGCCTAAAACATAGTGTGAGGGTACAAAGGATACCAATGTTCAGGTTGTGCATTGTGCAAGGGTGTGAGCTTTAAGTGGGTGCCACTCACATCACAGCCATACACTGACTTCTATGACACCACCAAGGCATGCTTAGAGACTTCAGTCTGTGAAGCTGAGACCTGGAGTAGCCAAAAGTCTGCTGAGAATACTTCTCTTCCTTTGCTACTCTGGGGGACTTGATTCTTACTTCCCACAAGTGAGAAGGACCAATGTTTATAATTGCAAATATTTTTCAATAAACTTATCTTAATCTCAGTGAAAAACATCATAGGGTTAGTTCAAAAGAATTAAACAGCTAACACAAGAAATGATTACTGATGATAAAAAACAACACTATGATACGAATGATGATATCAACTCTCAATGATGATAAGATTGTCCAAAGACAATTAAATACTCTGTACTTACCAGGCACCATGCTAAGAATGTGAAAGCCATTTTAACAATATGAGAATCGATATTGTAATTTCCCAATGTATAGTTAGCTATACCTTCGGTGGGTGTCTTTTGGGGGACATACATATTTAACATATATAACAGTACATATATAATAATAATAATAATGCATATAATATTTTCCAGTGCATTAAACATATTTTGGATACTTCTGGTGCAAACTGAAATGTGACCTTAGCCAGTTGTCAAGCTGATAGTTAAACTAACATGACCAGTTGACTGGCAACATGACCATCATCCTGTCTGGGAGTGAGGATCCACCAGTTTAATTTCTCTGTAGGTTTAGATCTAGAACTAGATGTAATATATCTTGGGTATAAAATAACATTGTATGCTAGTATTCTTATTTTTTCTAAGTTGTGAAGATGTATATTTTTCCATATATGCAAAATGTGCTTATCTCTATTTCACAGATTAGGAAATGGAGAATTCAGGAAGTTAAGTAAATTGACATACAGTGGGTGAATGGCAGAAACAGAATTTGAATTCACCTCTAAGTAATTCTAAAGCTAGAGTAATTTTGAAATTGCTTGTTGCTCATACATGAACAATGGGTTTGCCAGTACTTTTGAGCAAAGTGAATAAATAAATCTTAATACAAGTATATTGGTTTTACCTTTGATGATGATCTCAATTTTGCTCTGTGGTGTTCTTTATACTTTAGGGTCCAGCCATCTCTCAATTACTCAGTCTCCACTGCTCTTCAGTGCTTTTGCACATGTTCTTTGTTCTGATTAGAACACCCTCCCTGCTGCTACCTAAGTATTCATATTCACGAATCATCTAATAAACCCCTGCTAATACATCTGTATTAGCTTTCCATTGGGCCCATAGCAGCATAAACAATAGAAAGCCACCATTGCCAGCCTTGAAGTTAAAAGAAGAGGGACCAGAGCCAAGGAATGAAGTGGCTTCCAGAAGCTGGGAGCTGCTCTTAGTTCACAGCCAGCAAGAAAGCTGGGACCTAGGCCTTTAACAACTGAATTCGGTCAATAATGGGAGTAAATGGATTCTCCACTAGAATCTCTAGAAAAGAACACCCCTGCTGACAGCTTTATTTCACTCTGTGAAGCCCTTGCTGGACTTCTGAGCTACAGAACTGCGGTATAATTACACTGTATTGTCAAAAAGCAGCCGAGTATAAACTTGGTGATTTGGTGAAAGACTGAGTATATACATAGAAAGTAGCCAGATCAGATTAAAAAAAGAAAGAAAGAAATCGGATCCCTACAACCTGTTCAAGAAACCAGTTCAGAAAACCAAACAACCTCTGCAGAAATTAGCTCAAAAGCAACAGGACTTGATCAGTAACTTCCAACTTTTCAAATCCTCCCTCCCCTCCCCCACCTGCTCCCACTCTCCACTTAGGACCAAGCAGTGAAAGCCAAATATGCTCCCTTCACCAAATATGCATAGTGCCTGGCTTCTAATTAGTCTCCTCTGGTATCCATACCAACAGCTCACAGTCAACACATGGCAACCTTCCCCTTTTCTTCCACTATAAAGCTCCTACAGTCCCTTACAGTAGAGTCTCTGCCAAAGCAGGTGATGGAGCTGAGCCTCTCACTATGGCAAGTTCTGGGTAAATATTCTTTTTGCATTTTCATGTGAATGGTCTTTTTTTTTATTTCCACATTTGTCATGGCAGCAATAAAAGACTAATATATGCAGTGGGAGGGGCACTTGAACAAGCTCAGGAGTCCAGGCAGGTAGGGTCTATTAAAGATTACAGTGGGCTAAGCAGAGATGCACACCTCTGAGAATCTTTACCACGTAGACTAAGCGCTTTGACTGAAGAGGGCGCCACACTTTAACCACACATGAGAGTAAAGGCCCTGCAGCACCAAACTGGGTTCAAATTTGGGGACTGTCTTTACATTGTGGGTCAGCCACAACTGGGGCTACATAGCTCCTATGAATTGTGGATAGCCTGTGGGTTCTTGAGTCATTAATTGGAAAAATAAAAAAGATCTATTGATGTTTGTCCCTCAGGTTTGTGGAGCATGAAATCATGGCTTCCTCCCATTCCACTTCAAGCACTCCATATGGTTTGAATTATTTATATGGAGCAGGCATTACTTTTATGATCAGAAAAAGAAAACAACACAAAGGCATGGTAATTTTTCAAAGCAAAACAAAACCTCGAGGTCTATAATTTTCTTTTTAATTAGCCTTCTTGTAAGAAGAGTCTTCTCAATTATTTGTGAATATGGATTTCTAGTTTCTGGAAATACACACAGTTTGCTATAAATTTCCCCTCAACATTCAATTTTCATACTTAATATTATATAAGTAGATTCTAACCAACTTTAATGTCTTATTTCCAGTCTCAAAGGTATCTTTTCATTCCCTCAGGACTGTCATATGTTGAAGCACATTTAATTATATCTTTATTATTTTGTGCCTTCATTGAGAACAGGGAACAGTGGAGTTTTAGTAATCATTATGAAATACCCCTTATCCAAATGATTCCCAAATAGAAACAAAGTCTGTCAGTAATGGGTCATCATTGTGAACTGTGTCCCAATGGCCATGGAAAACTATTACCAGCAAAATGTAGAAAATGTTAATTCTAAGGTTACAGAGTTATCCTCTTCAGAGCTGAGGTGACAGCTCTTTCCCATCTGTTAATTTTATATTATTAGAATTTAGATTTCTTGAGGAAACAGATGGCTATAAACTTTGACAGGTGTTCATGGTGCACCACCCTAACTTTAAATGCTGAACAGGTACAGTCTAACATTTGTTGCGCTGCACAGGGATTAGTGCTTTAAGTGATATGTGGGCAGAGAACTAATCTGTCTTGAACTACTGAAGAAAATTCAATATACTGTACACACTGGTCCGTGTTTACTGGACATGGTGCAATACAATGAGAAATGTCAAACAGAAAAAAATTATTTAAAGAAACCCAAAACTATATTCTTCAAACCAGCCTACTATGTTTTCTGCTAATAAAATACCAAAAATCCAAGGCACTGCCATGGGTGAAAGTGGAACAAAGATGGAAGCATTCATGCACCAGTGACTGCTGCTCTGGACATGAGCACAGCACAGTTCAGCTCTTCTTCCCTGAAACAAAAAGAAAACGCAAGTCTACATTCCTATTCTGTACATCCTCTTACATATGTTATACCTACATCATGTTATACTTCACTTGACAATCTTCTATCTCACTTGAATGAAGCAGTGCCTACTCTTTTAGAAATTTACACAATAGTCAAAAATAAAAATAAAAGCAAGAACCATAACTTTCCACATATATGCAATATCTATATATGCAAAAAGCTTAATATGCTAATTGACCTTTCAACCATTCAACCAGTCATATGACACACACTGACTACCAGGGGGCAGACACTCTGACTGGTAAGTTAGCTTGCTGCTATGGTCTGGCCAATTGGGACCTGGCGAGACCGGCTGGATACATCCCTCCTGGCCCCGATTGTGCACCTGTGGGGTCCCTCAGCCTGGCCTGCACCCTCTTGCAACTCAGGACTCCTCAGGGGAGGTCAGAGAGCCAGTTTCAGCCCAATCCCCACAGGCCAGGCTGAGGGACCCCATTGGTGCACGAATCTGTGCACCGGGCCTATAGTATGAATAGTATGTAGAAAACACCATTCAATGACTATAATATGGACTTATTCAATCAACTGTTTAATGATACCTTTAGCCTAAATCATACATTTTTCTGAGATGCTTGGTGTTATGATTGCAAAAGTGACTCAAGCTTTGATTAGTGGGCCATGTGTAGGTGAGACTTTACTTCAGTGCTTTATCTCTAGCATGTGGAACATTGCTTGTCACATTATCACATGATAAATATTTACTGAATTTATTAAATGTGTCGTAGTTACAGAGACTAGAGAAGGTCAAATATTTATGCTTTGTAACTAGTGGTTGGAAGTGTGGAGTAATTATTGAGACAGTGGTATAACGGAGTGTCCTTGGAGAGGGTGTGGCTGATTTCTACAGAATTACTACTGTACATTGTGCTCAAGAAAATGAGATACCTGTAGATAATGTTGATGGAACTCACCAGTGACAGTTAGGGACAAGACAGTACATTTCCATTTCTTCTATTTGTTCTGGAATTGGGTGATGCCATGGGTCGATTATTCTGCTTAAAATATCAGAGGACTTGTTGGTCTGTCTTCTCTGATCTTTCTTAGGTTCTTTACCAGGGATGGGGAACTTGTCTTCTGCCAGAGCCATCTGGATGTTTATAACATCATTTACGGTCCAAACAAAATTATCAATTTAAAAATAGCCTGCTACATTTGGTCAACCATTTTATTAACTCTCCCCTAATGCCTTGGCAGGGCTGGCTGTGCCCCGCTCCTGCTTTAGAAAATCAAACCCTGCTTTCAGCTCTCTGATGTTGCAGAAAACCTTGGGTAGCTATGATGGTCCACAAGCACAGACTGGATCAATCATTCCCTTCTGAAATCTACTTGACTATTGAAGGGTCTTTGGAAAGTCTTGACTCAAATGTGTCTTTTCATAGCAAAGGTTAGTGAATAGAATCATTTAAATGATTACCTAAAGGAGTGTGTTCCTGTGAAGCGGGATTTCCCAGGGGTGAGGACGGCGGAGCCCTTAGCGCTAGGACGCTTGCATGTACGACTCCAGAGACCAGGTTCTGGGACGCAGGTCTAACTTTATTGAGGAAGTACAGGTATTTATAGGTGGAGGTGGCCAATCATGGAACACCATCTTAGGGGAGCCAATGAAAGGTCAGGGTACTGTGTAGGCAGCTCTGGGAGGGGCTCAGACGGACTTTGCCATCTCCCTGGTGTGCCAGAAAGATCTGAAATACTGGAGTAAGCTCACAGCATGCATCAGCCTCTGCACCGAGACAAAACCTCCTGTGCTCTACCTACATTCCTGGATATCCTCTGCTTACCTGTCCAGATGCACCCACCCTTTCCCATGGTGCCTTGTGCTGTGTTAGGTGACTGAGATGGACTGCTGCAATGGGCTTCCCAGTAGTTTGGCCAAAGTGGACCCGCACCAAAAAGTCAGAAAAAGGAATGAAAGAGAAGGCAGGTACCAACTCCCACTCCTTCCCTGTGAGGCTGACTGCTGCCCTCAAGTGCAGATTCCAGGTCCTGCCTCCGGAACTCTGACTGCTCCTTGTCGGTCCTAGATAGTGAGACACCCTGCTGATACCAGCCCCAGCAGACTAAACTATCAGTTACAGTTTTCCTACACAAAAGCCTGCACTTTTGTAATAATGTCTTTATTTAATTTACACATTTTGACTGCCTCCTCAAATTACCCAGTTTGAGAGTAAGCCATTGGCATTCTGCCTGGCCCCTGACTGCTAGAGTCTCTAAGCCACAACTTAAACATTTTAAAGAATTCAAACTTTTCAATTGCACCAATTTGTTACTTTAAATTTCTTAAATGATAGAAGATTGAAAGAAACTGGGTAAGAAATTCCTCTCACCTGCTTCTTTTTTTTCTTTTCAATAAAGAAACTCCATTTACTTGCAACTATTTTAAAGTCAACTAAGTACTTAGAATTGAGGAAAAAATAATAAAGCTGTTCTTTTAAGAAATGGAAAGTGTCAAGCCTTTATTGCCAATAGGAAGCAGAGAAAGTAATCAAGGCTCCTTTGCGAAATGCAATGTATACCTTCCTGTCAACCTCCATTAACTTACAGGCTTGAATTATAGTTCTATTTCACAAAATGGCTTGATGGAGTCAGACATTCAGAGTGGTGAGTTCTGTTTAAAATTGCCCTTTCTTTGTACTAGAGAGAAATAGAATATTCAGAAATATATACTCCTAATCAGTTGTTAATGGCTGATTCAATGGCCAGCTGCATAGGATTGGATTCTGCTATTCTCAGAACAAAACACCTTCATATTCCAGAGGGCAGGTGCTTGCCCTCCCATTGCTATTTACATGAGTGACAAGATGAACTCTGTGATTCAGTGGGAAAGTGCTATCTTTATGTGTCCCATAATTAGGCATTTTTATCCTCTGTTGGCTGCATATCACAATCTGAGACATCCCGTTGATATCCAGGTATGTGCCACAGCATAGTGCATAGCCATGAGCATATAAAAAAGGCTACAAGATGTTTTATGAAAACTTGTGCATTATTAGGGTTTGTTTAGGGCTTTCTGGAAAAGACAAAGAAAGACATTCTAAAGGTGAGCTTAGTTGGAAATATGTTGGGTCAGTTAGCTAATTTTTGCAAAATGTGAAAGGAATTTTTTAAATCTTTACTGGGAAATTGTGCTGACATGAAGTCACCTGTAGTTTTAGATAGCTTTACTAACAGCTTGGACAAAGAATGTGGAACAAAGAGGGAAGCATTCATAGTTTTTTGTTTGTTTGTTATTGTTGTTGTTGTTGTTGTGTGTGTGTGTTTGTTTTTAAGCCTCTCTCCTTACCCGATAGTGACATGAAGATGATCCTAGTATTCTTTTCCTGGGATTGTAGTGAGGATTCCATGAGATAAAGTCTTATAAAGCTCCTATCACAGTGCCTGGCATAGAACACTCTGTTAGCACAATAATACAGCTGTTATTGTTATTTTGTTACCCTGTCTTTAACAAAAGTGCTGCCTTTTAGATTTTTGGTGAGAAAGGATAAGGCTTGGATGGTGGTGGAAAAGGCTAATGAAAGACTTTTGGAGACTGGAACGTTTATTCTGAATTTAATTTTAGTGAGCAAACAGAGCAGGTGAGAGGCCCTTCCTAGGTCAGGATACATTCATGCTTCTGTTCTTGGGAAGCAAGAAGGAGCCCTCTAGACACACTCTTTGCCCATGCTCTTACAGCTCGTCCACATGCTGCTCTGCTCTGCCCAGGTGCCACACCTTTCACTATCCAGTTTCTTCCCATACAATAGTTTTGTCACCCAAAGTGTAGTGGACCTGCACAAGCTCTCCCCAAGTACGTATCCCTTCTATCTCCTGGAACATCCTACCATCTCTGGGAGCTTGATATATCTCTGCCCACAGTTCTGAGGTACACCTTCTTTAAGTTCTCTTTAACCACCTCCATCTGAGCATGCCATCCCTTTCGGACTGCTTGCTCAATGACAGATCCAATAAGCCTTACAGGAGTGGGGACACCAGCTAGCCCACCAAATTTGCACTGTTCACCCTTTTGGTGATGCACCTCTCCTGACCAGCAGGTCTGGCTCCAGAAGCTGGGATGCAAAAATAAAGAGAGAGAAAGGGTTAGTGCAACCCCAAGTCTCCTGGAGCCCAGTTATTATTTAGATACTGTGCTGCCCCCTTCAGATATGAGTGTCCAGTGTCCCACTCTCAGAATGGACCATCACCTACAGCCTACATCAAGTTTCTTTATGCTGTGCTTTATAGTAACTGCCTTGTGTCAAAGGTCTAAGTCCCTTCCTCCCTAGTTAAGTGAAAGTATTAGTCAGTCTTGGGCTTACCTTGGTTGAGCACTCACCGTCTGTTTCATCTTGAAAGATATGCTTGATCTCTCTGAGCCTTACATTTCTCATTTAGAAAAGGATGCTCTATATATCTCCATAAGATCTGAAAGAATGGGTATCAATGCTGCACATACTAAGCACATTATTAATGTTAGCTAACTTGTTAAACATCAATATTAATTTGTAGAGTCAGCACAGATGCACAGCCTCAAAGAAACATAATCCAAATGTCTATGAGACATTTTCCTGAGAGCTTAGTTAATGTAATATCTGGATGTAGCAATTAGAGCCATCAATATGCAAAATAACTTGTCTTAAAAATTATGGTGATTGTTTAATCTTCCATTCTTGGAGGGGAATTCGGAGGTCTCTGAAAGGAGCTGCTCTGACATGGCCTTGTCCAGTACAGTTGACATAGGTCTTTCCAAAAGGATGGGTTCTTTCTAAAGCTCCTGTTTGGCAGGATAAATCAATGACTAATAAGTACTTTCACTTCCAAGAGAAAATTATGCAGATACATATCAATTCAGGATTATCTTTAGTCAAGCACATTTTGCCATCTATAACACATGGCACAGGGTGATGGCTTTGGGATACAAAGTGGAGACCTAAGGAAGGGGATGTATTTTAAGTAAATACTGGTGTGTGTTTTTTTCAGTTTTATCTTAATATTAAACACTATTTATTGACAAATTTTTGTAGATTAACAGTGTCTTAAAAAACACACAAAACATATTCATGACATGACTTCAATGGCCTCAGAGACACAGAAAGTATTAGGGACACATAGCTCATGCAGTTATGTTAATTTTACTGTTTTCTTTGCTTTGTATCATTGCTTTAAGTTAATTTGATATGTTAAGCCCCTCATTTAAAAATAAGAAAGAAGTTTTCAGTTAACCTATTAAAAGATGAATCTGTCTATTTTTAACATATTCCTTTTTATTTAGATATTGACCAAACATTTTTAAAAAATCACCTTTGTGAGAAATTTGTGAAATAAATGAAAACAAGAATGGACTAAACACAGAGCCACCCTCAAGGAGCTTGTATATAAAATAGCAACACAGGCAACCTGTAAGGGGTTTAAGAGTGGATTTGTCACTAATCAGAAAGAATGTACACGCCCCTCTATTCAGAGCAGCACAATTTATAATAGCTAAGATCTGGAAACAGCAAAGTGATACAAAAATTGTGGTACACTTACACTATGGCATACTATGCAGCAGTGATACACTTACACTGTGGCATACTATGCAGCAATGAAAACAAAGGATCTCTTATGCTTTGAAGCAGCATGGAGGGACCTGGAGAGTATTATGCTAAGTGAAATAAGTCAGTCAGAGAAAGACCAGTACCACATGATCTCACTCATATGTGTATTCTACTGAACAAAATAAACTGATGAATAAAATAGACTAAGAAACATCTAATCTATTAAAGAGTAATATGCAAATTAACCATCACACTGAGACACCCAAGCCACGCCCACCAGCCAAGCCACACCCACCAGCCAATCAGAGTGGCTTTATGCAAATTAACCCAGCAAAGATGGCAACCGGCAGCCATGGAGCTGAAGCAAACAGGAGGCTTCCTTGGAAACTGCCTGCCTAGGCCAGCTGGTCCTCTGCTCAAGGCAACAATGTTTCAATTATAGAAGCCATGGAGCTAAAGCAAACAGGAAGCTTCGTTGCCTGCCTAGACTCCGCCAAGGCAACAAAGTTTCTATTATAGAAGATAAATAAACCCCAGAAACCTGATTCCAGCCAACCTCGCTGGGATGTTGGGTCAATGGGAGCTGTGGGCAGCCTGAAAATGGCCCTCAGCCCCTCACCCAGGCTGGCCACACTCCCATGGGGTGAGGGTCCCCACTGGGGGGCTTGGCCAACCTGTAAACAGCCATCAACTCCTCACCCAGTCTAACCAGGCACGTCAGCAGGTGGACATCCCCTGAGGCATCCCAGACTGGAAGAGGGCACAGGCTGGGCTGAGGGAACCCCCCCCCCCCCGAGTGCACAAATTTTTGTGCACTGGGCCCCTAGTCTACACTAATAAAAGAGAAACATGCAAACTAACCATCACTCTGTCACTCCGCTACACTCACCAGCCAATCAAAGTGACATGCAAATTAACCCAACAAAGATGGCAGTTAATTTGCATATGCAGGCGCGGAGCAAAAACTGAAGACTGAAGATGGTGATGGCCATGGAGCTGGAGGGAGCAGGGGGCTTTGGGTTGCTCCCAGTGATGAAGGAAGCAAAGCTTCCCACTGGCCCTGTACTCTGCTCAAGGAGTGGCTGGGGGCCTGGGTTGCTGGGTGTGACCCAGGCCTTCAGCCCACCCTGGGCTCTGTTCAAGGAGGGGCTGGAGACCTGAGTCGCAGGGGGCAACCCAGGGTTCCAATCCTCCCTGGGCTCCGCTGGAGGAGCTGGAAAAAAAGGAGGGGTTGGGCGCAGCCGTGGCAAAGAAGAAAGCCTCACTGCTGCGGCCGGACCAAAGGCCTGGGTTCTGGGTGCTGGAAGAAAACCGGTGCTGGCAGCCAGGGGAAGGAAGGCCTGTTGCATGAAGATTCGTGCAACAGGCCACTAGTAGAAGCATAAACAGATTGACGAATCTCAGGGGGAAGAAGGGTGTGGGTAGGTGGGTGGGTGGGGGGACAAACTAAAAAATGTATTTGCATATATGCATAACTCATGCATACAGACAATACTTTAGTGAAGGTCTGGGCAGGGAGATGGATGCAGAATGGAGGGGGTCAATGGGTAAAAGACATCTTTAATACTTTCAATAATAAAGATTTTTTAAAAAGAGTAGGTTTGTGCTATCAGAGAAGTGACTGCAGGGACACCATGGATCATATAGAGAAGAAGAATGATGTAACTTGCATTTGACAGGTTAGGTCTTTAAAAAGACTAGAGGCCTGGTGCACAAAAATTTGTGCACTCGCGGGGTGGGGGGGTTCCTCAGCCCAGCCTGTGCCCTCTCACAGTCTGGGACCCCTTGGAGGATGTTCACCTGCTGGCTTAGGTCCGCTTCCCAGGGGATACGGCCTAAGCTGGCAGTCAGACATCCGTCTGGCAGCCTGGGAGCCTTTGGGGGATGTCCACTTGCCAGTGGAGAGCAAGCCTAAGCTGCTGAGGAGGCAGGAGAGGCTCCCACCACTGGAAGCCATCAGCCTGGCTGTGGCTGAGCAGAGCTCCCCCTATGGGAGCATGGGAGTGCACTGACCACCAGGGGCAGCTCCTGAATTGAGCATCTACCCCCTGGTGGTCAATGTGTGTCATAGTGACTAGTCATTCCCAGTGGTTCTGCTGTTAGGGTCAATTTGCATATTGCCCTTTTATTATATAGGATGATACTGGCATCAGGTGTTAAAAATGAATAAAGTTCTTGAGTGCTCAGGATTACAATAAACTTTTTCAAGAAATTTACCTCTTGTGATGGAAACAACCTATTGTTTGCATTGTGTTTGCTTTAGGATTAATTATCATCTATTAGAAATAAGTTCACTAAAGTATGTTCTCTAACAGCTATTTATGCTTGAGTAACTTATCCTTATTACATTTCTCAGAAATATTTTAAATCCCCCTATGTGTTCCCAGTTAGTAATGTAATTTAATCATTGGTGAGCTTAATTTCCCTATTCATGCACCTTGTTCTCTTAACGTATACTTTTTGCATAATATGAGTTTTATTCAAGACTTTTTGTAACACCTTAAGAAAAATTATGAAATAATTTAAAATGGGCAAATAAAAATATATGTTACTGAATATTTATATACCATTCCAGATTCTCCTCAATTTTCATTGTCTTTGAAATATTTCAACTCTCTAAATTATTAGATAACAATGTCTGTGATCTTGTTCATAGACATGCAAAAGGAGACCAATAGATGTCCTTCAAATTGGAAGAATTCAATTTTCTAACTATGGTGAATTTATTTTGCTTTGCTGAAGCACCTTAATATATATGGCACTTTGATTTTTCCTTTAAGCCAGTAGTAAAATATTAGTAATTCTTTTATTAATTAATGTGTTAAATAAAATCTTTGACATGTGTTTATTTTATATTTGTATAATAGTTTTTATTTTAACTGTTTTTAAAATATCCTTTAATATTAATACCACCTTTTGTGAAATCTTCTGTAGCCCTACTAGAGACAGCCAGCATATACTGGGTACAAATATCAAACACTTTCTCTATGTGATATAGATTAGCTGAGGAGAAAAATACGTTGCTATTTAACAGTATCATAGTTGTATGTACTAAGTATTAAGAGTTTGGAGGAAGGTGAATCAGATGCTTCATGGAGGGGCAACAGCTATATTTATATTTGAATATCATTGAAATAAAACAACACTAGGAATAGGACAGTATTCTTGTATGGAGATGTGATAAATACAGAAGTGTGAAAAGGCATAGCATGCTTATGGAATCAGTTCATGGGAAGAAAAGTGGTTAGCTACCCATGAACCTGGAAAAGGTAGCCCAATGACAGAAAATGAAAATCTTTGTATTGGAGAACTTAGAACTTATCCTCTATTGAATGTAAAGTCATTCAAGAAGTGACATGATCAGATTTGATTTTTTTATGGGTCCAGTGAAGAATGGATTAGATGATACAATGTTGTAGTAAAAAAGAGGCAGTGGGTGCTGTAGTGTAGTGTGTTGAATTGATGGGATAATATTTGGCCTAGGCAAGAAGCATTAAAGCATTCGAATGAAAAATATAGATATTTGCACACTGTAACATAACAAATAAAAAGCTTTACCTTCCATTCTATTTACATTTTTGATATGATAATTATCTCCCAATTAAAATCAGTAAAATTGGGCTATTGCTTATTTATATCAGGTGAGTAAATCATATTTAATTTCTTTTGTGTTTATTTTGATACTTTCATAATAAGCTACTCTTTAATAAACCTAATATTTATAAATTTCAAAATTAAAGAAAACAGCAACATAGATTTCTAAGAATCTTGTATTTTACCCTTTCCAAAGCATATTACATTGTTAGTAAGCTACCTGAATTTTCAAACTACTTATTTAAAAAAGCTCAAGAACCCGTGAACTTCTAGTCATGTGAAAAGTAGGATTATGCATATATCTTGTAAAATTATAGAGCCATTGTTGACATTTTATTTGTCTACTAAGCTTAAATTGTTTTTCAAAACTTTTAGGGCATATTGGCTTAAAATTTTTAAACCATGGCCAGGTGGCTCAGCTAGTTAGAGAATGAACTCTTACACCACAGGACTGCAGGTTTGATTCCTGATCAGGGCACATATCTAGATTGTGGGTTCAATCTCTGTGCAGGGCTACTATGATAGGTATCCCATTGATGTTTCTTTCTCACATTGATGTTTCTCCTTCTCTATGTCTCACCCTTCCTCTCTCTCTAAAAATCAATAAACATACCCTTAGGCTAGGATTAAAAATAAGTAAATGAATAAATTTTAAAATAGGTTATATTGTTCCTTTGATAAGGTACTCAAATCAATAGCAAATGTATTGTTAGCCTGATTAAAAACTTCCTTCTGTGTGCTATATTTAAACATAATTAGTAAATGCTGTTTTGATTAAAATTTCTACCTAGGATTTAATGTCTGCTTTTTAAAAATCCTCACTTGAGGATTTTTTTTTTTTTCATCGATTCTAGAGAGAGAGGAAAGGAAAGAGAAGTGTCCATTAGCTGCCTCTATACTCACCCTGACTGGGGATATAACCCATGATCCATAGGCGCATAGATTGAACCCACAATCTAGGTATGTGCCCTGATCAGGAATTGAACCTGCAGCCCTGTGGTATAAGGTTTGATGCTCCAATGAACTGAGCCACACCAGCCAGGACTAATATCTACTATTTTTTCCCCCAAAAAATTAAAGGGCCCTGACTGGTTTGGCTCAGTGGATAGAGCATGAGCCTGTGGACCGAAGGGTTCCAGGTTCGATTCTGATCAAGGGCATGTACCTTGGTTGCGGGCACATCCCCAGTAGGGGGTATGCAGGAAGCAGCTGGTTGATGTTTCTCTCTCATCGATGTTTCTAACTCTCTCCCTTCTTCTCTGTAAAAAATCAATAAAATATATTTTTTTAAAAATTAAAGAAAGAGCAAATAGAAAATTTTGCTTTATTTTCATTAGGCAGTGTGATTAATATCATAATCAAGTATTTATAAAGTATTCAGTTATGCTATCTAAACCCATTTTTCTCCCTATAG
This sequence comes from Murina feae, assembly GCA_004026665.1. NCBI lineage: Eukaryota > Metazoa > Chordata > Mammalia > Chiroptera > Vespertilionidae > Murina > Murina feae. The sequence continues at coordinate 49,058 of PVJC01007873.1, forward strand.
GATTCTGGATTCTTAGTTATTTGTCATGTTTAGCCCTAGATCAATTTTTGCAGTTATTTAATCTTACAGTTGTGTATAATTTGAAAACCTATCTAATAAAGATGGAATATGCTAATTGACCCTCACATCATCTCAAAGATGATGGTGCCCACAGGGCAATTGACTGCCCTGCCCTCAAAGAAGGCAGCACCCATAGCCAATAAGGAGGGAATATGCTAATTGAAGCCCTGCCCTCAAAGATGGCAGTGCCCACAACCACAAGATGGCGGTGCCTAGTCCCCTCAGTCCTGCCAGCTGCCTCCACAGTCCCCCAGTCCCTTCAGCCCCCCCAGCTACACAGGGCTGGCCCAAGGTCCAGGCAAGCCTCAGATGACAGCTGCCCAGCCACCCAGGGCCAGCCTGAGGTGCAAATAAGCCTTGGATGGCAGCTGCCCAGCTGCCTAGCACCGCCTGAGGCTCAGGTAACCAGGACCAGCTGAGGTTTGCACTGCCGGGAGTGGCAGCAGCAGGTGTGATGGAGGTGTCACCTTCCACCCCTGAGGGATCCCAGACTATGAGAGGAGGCAGGCCAGGCTGAGGGACCCCCCCCCCTCCAGTACATGAGTTTTCATGCACCGGACCTCTAGATTTATTATAACTAGGGGCCCGGTGCACAAAAATTTGTGCACTCGGGGTGGAGGGAGTCCCTCAGTCCGGCCTGTGCCCTCTCACAGTCTAGGACCCCTCAGTGGATGTCCTATGATGGCCCCAGTCTGCCAGGCGCCTTTTGTGTATGTGTGTGTGTATGTGTGTGTGTCGCCACTGGGGACCTGCCCCCAGCCACATCTGAGGCTCAGAGCAGTCCTCCTGTGTGTGTCTACCTGCTGGGGACCTGCCACCAGGCACACTGTGGAGGCTTGGAGCAGGCACCCCCTCTATGTTGATCTCTCAGACTCTTGCCCTCCCCTGCATGTTGTTCTCTTTTTTGAGCTGTGGCCAGGGCTGGGTGCTGCCTGCCTCCCAAGCTTGCCTACTGCCCATC